>APFE030176454.1:89952-103172 GCA_000404065.3 Pinus taeda
AGAAATTTATGGTTCCTCCACTTGCAAACATCACTTGACACTCTGGTGCTGGATATAGGAAGCAATTCAATTCCTTGGCTATCTTACAATGAATAAAATTATGGGTACTACCCGAATCAATAAACACTATTACCTTTTCTTCTTGATATGTCCTTCTATCTTGATAGTTTGAGGAGTGGTAATTTCTTCCAATGCATTACAAGATATGGTCGGATTCATTTCTTGATGCTTGATGTGATCTTTCACTTCATGAACATTTTTGTTCTTTATATGTCCTTTTATATTGATATTTTGAGGAGTGGTTATTCTGACCAATGCATTACAAGATATGGTCGAATACATTTCTTCTTTCTCGATGTGATCTTTCACTCCTTGAACCTTTTTCTTCTTGATATGTCCTTCTATCTTGAGAGTTTGAGGAGTGGTAATTCTTTCCAATGCTTTACAAGATATGGTTGGATTCATTTATTCTTTCTCTGGGGTGGGTTCCTGGTGTATATCCTCTTATTTTGATGTTTCTTGATCCTTTTCTTCCTCCTTTTCACAATCTATGTAAAATAATTTCTTCTTAGCACACTTATGACCTTTAGTGTATTTGCTATCACAAATGTAACAAAGCCCCTTTTCTCTTTTTTCTTCCAATTGTTGTCGTGTAAACCTTGTAGGTTGTGGAAGGCTAGGAGAAACAAAAATTCCATCTTTATAGTTGTCAGGGGTAGACTTCCTTGTTGCCATGATTTTTCTTTCTACTTTTCTTTCCAATCTGAATGCCTTCTCCAATGAATCAGGTTTCCAAAGACGAACCTCATGTTGAATGTTATCCTTTAAAGTCCCTATGGAGACATCAATCCTCTGCTTCTCTGGAATATCATTTTCCCTTGTATTCAATTTTTGGAAGTCTTCAATGTGCGCTGCCATTGAACCCTTTTTTTTAGATTTATCAATTGGCTAAAGAAGGTGTTGCTCTTGGTATCCTCATAATGTTCTATCATTTCCTCTGTGAAAATTGATGACGTGACAAGTGGTTTATGAGAACAAAGCCATTTATACCATAAAAATTGATCTGGTTCTAAATATGAAGATGCAATACCTACCTTTTGTAACAGTGGTACACCATGTAGGTCAAAATATTTCTCCATCTGTAGTATCCAATTTAATGGATCCTTGCCATCAAACTTCCTCATCTCGCTTGAGCTCAATCTTGAAACGACTGTAACTTTGTACTTTTGGATCTTTAGGTTTTGAAATTTTAGCTTGTAATAGCTTTTTGAGTCCTCTTTCTAATCTCGCAAGTCTGATTACAATTGGATTATCCAAGGAAGAGTTATGCCAAATCTCCCATGGTGACCTGATTATAGACTAGTTCAGTAGAGAAAACTAATACAAAGTGCCATGTGTCACTGTTTTGACCTTAGGACCTGAAACTGATATATAGAAAACTACAGGATGTCCTCTTTCTTTAAAATCTTACAAAATTTCAATTTGATGCACAGAGAGAAAGTTATTATGAGTTTCCCAAGGTCACCTGTTTAGGGTGTAATTCGGGAGTCTGCAAAACCCCTAACTTCCTCAGATTATATATCCGAAAATATAATGAGCCAAGCTTTGAAATTCAGACCCGAGGTTCAAACCAATTTCTTCTCAAATGGGTTTTTTTCTTAGCTTCTGAAACTTCGTAGCAAAGACGTTATAGCGAAAATTCCACAATGGCCTAGTTTAGATGAACTTCTAGAGCTTGCAAAAACCCTAACTACCTCAGATCATATCTCCAAAAATATAGTGATACAAGATTTGAAATTTAGACCCCAGGTTCAGCATGATTTCTTCGCAAATGGTTTTATTTTTTATTTTTCTTCTAAAATGTCATAGAGAAAATGTTATAGCGAAAATGCCACAATGACTTGTTTGGGGCAGTGAAACCCTAGAATCCAAAGCTCTGATACCAAATGTTATGAAACCGACTCACAAAAAGATAGAAAAGATAACTCAACACCTTATAAATAAGCCTCTTTGAGGGGGCAACCTCCTTTACATTACACAAATGAACAATTCTTAGATGATACAAATGAAAAGACTTCCTTTCTATATATAGGAGTCTAAGGGGTCATAATATATCAGAGCCAACATAACAATAATAATGTAAGGGCACAATAATAACAATAGTAGGCTTCTATGGGGCACAATAATAACAATATGAGGACTAAATGGGTACAAAAATGTAATAAGGGGATTTTACTAATAACAATAAGGGGGTACACTGGTAGTATAGGGGCCTAACATTCCCCTGTTACTTTTATGAGGCTAATGGATGACATCTTGCAACCCTTCACCAACTCATTCATGGTTGTTTATCTGGACAAAATCCTCATCTTCAGCAAGAGTTGGGAGGAACACTTACAACACATTCAACAGGTCCTTCAAATCCTTCGGTAGCACAAAATTTGTGTCAACTTGGAGAAATGCAGCTTTGGCATGAGCCAGGTACAATATTTGGGTTACATCATAGATGAGTGTGGCATGCATATGGATCCAACTAAGATCCAAGTCATTCGGGATTGACTAGCCTCGACCACTCTAACGGAGCTTCGCAACATTTTGGGCCTTGTATATTTTTATCGGAGGTTCATGTTGGGATTATCCCATATCACTTAGCGTTTCAGTCAAATTACTAAGGGCGGGGTGAAAGAAATTTTTTATTGTTCTAAGTTGCAATAGAAGGTGTTTGTTGAGTTGAAGCACCAACTCTGCTTTGCATCAATACCCACACTTCCAGACTTACAATATCCATTTGAAATCAAGATAGATGCCTTAGACTATGCTATTGGTGTAGTCCTCACCCATCACGAACATCTAGTGGCCTATCATAGTGAGACACTTTCTGATACAATTTGGAAGTAACCCAACTATGATAAAAATATGTATTCTAATGTGCAGGCTTGATGATAATGGAAGAACTACATTTTTGGGAAGGAGAAGGTCATCCACACAAATCACCGACCTCTTCAGTTTATACAGACACAAGGGAAGTTGCAGAACGATCACCATCAAAAGTGGTCTCCATATCTAGAACAATTCCACTTGAACATTAAATACAAAAATGTAAGCACCAATCATATTATGAACTGCCTCAGCAAGACCCCAATTGCAGCACTAACTACTGTTCTCAACTCTTATGCCCCTGAGATCTCTAGATGGCCGCAAATATACAAAAATTATTTAAACTTCACCTCCACATACCAGAAGCTAGTAGATGGAAATAAATTTCCTGTTTCCACCTCCAAGATGCATTATTATGCTTCCTGGGCCACTTTTGTGTTCCTTCAAGTGAGCATGCCAAGCTGAATTGGGAATCACACTGTAGCCGGGTTGTAGGACTCTTTGGTGTAGAGAAAATTATGGATGCACTACAAAAGTAATTTTATTGGCCCAAACTCCAATTGGATGTTGGGAAATATGTCGGATCCTACATTTCCTACGCCATCGCCAAGCCAACCATCAAGAAGCAAGGCATGTACATTCCTCTGCTTACTCCTAGTGAGCCATGGGAATCCATCTCCATGAACTATATGTCTGGCCTCCCTTCTACCAATCATGATAATGACTGCGTATTTGTGGTAATGGATATATTTTGTAAGATGAATATTTTGGCACTTGTAAGAAGAGTATCACAATAGATGATACTTCCAAAATATTCTTTGAACAAGTGTGTGTACATTTTCATATCCCGCAAACCATTATATCAGATCGAGATAGCATGTTCCTGAGTACATTCTAGTAACGCATCTGGGCACGATTGGACACCAAGCTCACCAAGTAGACTACCTTCCATCCCTGGAGCAATGGATAGACTGAGGTCATTCATAGGATGACAGTGCACATACTCTGCATGTACAACTCCAAGAATCCACTAACCTGGGATGAGAGTCTTCCCTATATGCAACAAAGTTATAAAAATATCTCCATAGCTCGACTGGTCGTAGTCCCTTTCAAGTGGGTTTAGGATTTCAACCATTGTGTCTGATTGATGTTGCCATGCCTCATGTGACTACACAAACATAATCCACACATATATTGTTTGAGGCTGATAAAAAGACCAGATTTATTGAACGCATCCAACACATATGCCAACAAGTTCACGACATCTTGGAGAAGTCCAATGCCAAGTACATGCAACGACATGGTCAACATCAAGTGCCACACAAGTTTCAAGTGGGGGACAAAGTTTGGTTGCATTTGTAGAAATAACACCTTACTAGAGCCCATCGAAAGCATAGACCACTCTGATATGGTCATTACACCATTACCAAGGTTTTGGGAGACAATTCTTTTGAGCTCAACATTCCCCCATTCCTTGGCCTACATCCAGTGTTCAATGTGGACTGCCTTCGACCATACTTTCCACCATTATTGGACACATAAGAAATTGTAGAACAACTCACACCAATATAGTTAGACCCAGAATGCATGGGACATGCCACAACTGATCAGATTATGGACACATAGGTCAAGAACACTCGCTTGTAGAAGATCCAACTATATCGGGTTGTCATAGCTGGCCAACTCCTGAACCAAGGCAAGTGGATCAAAAGAACCAAGTTCAATAGAATGTTCCCCATCTCATGAAGGAACTCAATGCAATGGGGACCATTTCTTCCCAAGGGGTGAAGACTGATCCAGGTGGATGTTGGTGACCACCCACTTGTTCCACTAGGATCCCCTCCATTGTCTCTTTCAGTTTTTCAGTTTCCTTAATTGTAGGCTGTAGTAAGGACTACTAAATATGTTAAATGTTTCGGGGAACATAGTGTGTATGCATGAGTTGCTCATGTTGGTGCATGATGGATGCTTATGGATGGGAAATAAGATCCCCATAGACCTAATGTTGATATGAAGGATCATGAGACTACCATATGAAGGGTGGAACCCTGTGGAGGAGTTTATTAGAAAGGATTAGGACTGCACTACAGTGGACAATATGAAGAAGAAGTTTGGGCTAGAAAAAGGAAAGAAGGCATATGACATCAATTCAATCAGTGATGAGGTATTTTGCTTCACAACGCACATACTAGCTAGAAATATCATGGGAAATTTATGAGAAAATGAAGTTCTTGTGTCAGTGGTTTCCTTAGCCACACAGTGTGCCAACGGGGTTCGATACAACCGAGTTGAATACCTATGCAAGGAATTTCTGGATTATTCTTGCGTAGTCTAGGAGAAAGGTACCAAATTCCATTATGTGTGGTTTCTTTTGATTATTGCAATGTTAGCATGGAGAGAGACAGAGGATTTAAATTTCCCCTCAGTAGCATCAAATGTCTTTGAAGCGCATGGTATGCCTCACTATGGTTTACCACCCAACCATTGTGAGAAATGTTAGAGAACAAGATGTTCTTCCTATTGTATCATATGGATTTTCATATGGTAGTGAACCAACACCCTCGCATGTCATCGAGCTGATATGAGCATTATAACATTGTTTCAAAGTTTAAGGCAAATTTTCATAGAGTGTACATACAAGCGCGCAAAGATACAAAGAAGGAATGGCATGCCCTGCCATACTTCGTCACAAAAGATGATATGTTAGCACTAGTAAAGAAATGGCCCACATAATGGATAACTGCGCTGGAGATAGAAGCATGAGATAATTGACAAGAGAAGAGGAGGACATATCACAACATGACGAAGCGAGTGGAAAATACAAGGAAAAGGATCAAGATGGGCATGAATCATAGGAAGAAGAGCTACATGACAAGGGTCACTAGGATCCTCTAGAAGAGCATAACATAGAATTAAAAAAGATAGAGATAGACCCCACTATTGTAGAAAAAAGGAAGGCAGAGGGCGAAGCTGCCTCAAAGAAAATGAAGAAGTAGAAGGTCGATAAGATGAAGGATCTCATGGTCCTTACTGAAGGGGACTTAGATCAACTTGGGGATAGGATACAAGAAGAAACAACAAAATCATGGAACATACATTAGTGGGTTTTTGAGGTCTAAAATGGGCCTCCTAAGAAAAATGTACAACCAAAATAAACATTATAAGAACCAATAGGATTCAATATGATGATGTCAACCATGAGGGATGATTTATCATTTTTGGAGTAAAAAAGTAAAAAATATTAAAAAATAATAAAACTACTTTTTCAACTCATATTTTCAACTTATCTCCCCAAGGTTTCAATCAAATTTTGAGTAAGATTACTTTTGGATGCAAAATATAATTCCTCATCCAAGGAGTTCCCATGTTGCATACTTCCGGTGGACCGTGCTACACGAAAAATGAGAAATACATGAAAAAACGTGATTGCAATCATGTTTTCCATTTATTTCTCATTTTTCATGTAGCAAGGTCCATCAAAAGTATGCAACAAAGGTACTCAGATTAGGAATCAAATTATTCATCTAATGAGTGTTTCCCCTCAAAAATTGAGTAAACTCATAGGGAGATAAGTTGAAAATATGAGTTGAAAAAATAGGTTTTTCTTTTTCCCCTCTAAAATTTGACGATGTAATCTACCTTATTTTATTATTTCCACTATTATTTTATAATCTCCTTAGGAGGCCCATTTTAGACTCAAAATTCCCCTAATGGTAGAAGATCACTACGATGCACTTTTGAATAGTGTCGCAGAGCGAATCACAGAATTGAAGATACTGGCACAAATGGTCATACAACTAGTGGAGATAGAGGAAAGGGTTGGACTAGAAACATAGATAGAAACTACACTTGTAGTGAGGTTAGCACAGATACTTGCAGGAGCCCTACAGTTTGACTCTATAGAACTACAACAATAGGCTAAGGAATGGAAGCATGTCAATATGAACATTGCAGTGGTACCTTTGCCAAGAATACACAAGTTTCACATGGGGATAATTGAAGAACTAAAGTTGCACGAACATCACACTTCGCAGCTAAATATTCAAGTAAAAAAAGAGTGAGCTTCTCTTTGGCAGAAGCTCGATTAGGCGATCCAAGAAAAGGATCAAATGGTAGAGGAAAACTAGAAGATCAAGGAGGTGGTTGAAGCCATATGTAAAGAGATTCCAGACCTTGATGTCTGAGAGGAAGAGCCAGTAGAAGACAAGGTCGTGAAGCTCGACCTTGCAGTGAAACAGTACAAGGAGAAAATTTCCGCATTGCAATTCAAATACAAAATGCATATTAGTGAGATGCAAATGAAGCTGCAGTCGACTATGTTGCAAGAAGTGAGAGATCAAAGGGAGACTAACCTAAAGACTATAATGGCCAGCGTCTCCACAGTAGTGGAAGACTGTGGAAAAATCTTGGACAAAATTTGCAAATTTGGACTTTGATGCAAGAAGATCCAAATGTATAGAAACCGCAGGAATAAATGCTGCAAAAGTAGTCGTAGTTAGAGGAGATTCAGGCATCTACGAATACTTTACCAATCTTTCAGAAGCCCATGAAGATCAATGAGTCGAAGGCCCTCTCGAAGAAAATTGAGGAGCTGAAGAAAGAAGAAAATATTTTGGTAGAGAGGACCCAGCCTTAGCACGACGAGGCCCTCCAACTATCATAGAGAGTGGATGAGAAGCTTAAAGATCTTGGACATAGGGAGACGGTGTTGGTACAAAAGGCTGTAGAACATGTGACAGAGGCACTACTAGAGGCATGGAAAATTTTAGGGGCGAATTTTCGCCCTTGGGCTAAATTAAGGGGTTTTATATTTTTATTGGGCAAATATTTTCTATCATAGTACATTGTTACAAATCGCCTCAATTTTATTTTATAAAAAAATTAGGTATGGAGGTTAGCCCACCTTATTTTAAGGGAGAGGGTAAAAAAAGTAAATTTAGCCCTTGAAATTAGGAGTTACAATCTTCCATTCGCGCTCATTTTCAAGAAAATGTATTTATGATAGTTATAAATAAAAATATAAATACAGTGGAGGTATGGTAAATAAATAAAAGCTCTTTTTATACTTACTCCAAAGGTATGGTAAATAAATAAAAATACAAATAAACTAGATGTATGGTAAATAAATAAAACCTATTTTTGTATTTAGTCCATAACCCTCTTTCTATTTAAGAAGGCTCAAAAACTAGGTTTCATTTAAGTGAATCCTATGGGCCAAATACCATATGTATAAAATAGGTATGGTAAATTAATAAAAATATAAATAAACGAGAGGTATGGTAAATAAATAAAACATTTTTTTATATTTACTCCATATGTCACCTTATATTTATGAACACACAAGCGCGTAAATAAATAAAAATATAAGTAAAGTGGAGGTATGGTAAATAAATAAAACCTCTTTTTATATTTCAAAGGTATGGTAAATAAATAAAACCTCTTTCTATATTTAGTCCATAACCCTCTTTCTATTTAAGAAGGCTAAAAAAAGAGGTTTTATTTAATTGAATCCTATGGGCCAAATACCATATTTATAAAAAAGGTATGGTAAATTAATAAAAATATAAATAAACGAGGGGTATGGTAAATAAATAAAACATTTTTTATATTTACTCCATAAGCCACTTTATATTTACGAACACTAAAAAAATGTGTTATATTTAGGTGAAGCCTATGGGCCAAATACCATGGGCCAAATTATTATTAATACCATGCAAAAAAAACATTATTAACGATAATATTAATATTAATAAAAATAAAGATGACACATGGTATAGACCCATGGTATTCACATGGAATGCAGCCTCTTTAAAGGGGGGAATTAAAATAGCATAGATCCATTTTTACTCTAGATAAAATATTTTGATACAGAAACTAACATAGAGTGAAAAAATATTTGATCCCTCTCGGGGCTTGGTAGATCAAGAGTAAAAATGGATCCTGTAATTGAATGTCACTTAAACATTTTAACTTGGTTAAAATAAAAAAATAAAAATCAATATAATTTTATTAATTTTATAAATTATTAATAGTAGTTTTTAAGCTCCAGGTTTATGATAACCCATGGTAATACCATGGTATTCATGTGAGCATAGACTATTTAAAGGGGAAATTCTATCAGCTTAGATCCATCTAAATTCTGGGTCTACCAAGTGCTGGGAGCGATAAATAGATTTCATCCCTCTAAGAGTGGTAGATGTGGAGTTAATATGGATATAGGTTGGTTTTTATGATAGTGAATATATTAAATAGACTTAGGAAATTATATTGTAAAAAAAGCTTAAGGTGAATGGTTAAAGCTACATTTAGTCACTTCACAAAATTTAGTAAAAAAATATCGATATCTCCATTAATATTGGTCTTTTTGATTTAACAAAAAAAATTCAAAACAATGAAATCTTAACTCTTTCCGCATCACCCTCGTAGAAGAGAGATAGTCGCTGCCCATATTTCCCACCATTTTTCAAACATTCTCAATATGATATCTTCATGAAAAAGTTAAGGTACTGATCTTGGATTAGTTGTTTGAAAAATATGCTGGTTTGTACAACTTTTCATCTTCTTTGCTATTCTTAGTTTGTCGTAATGATATGTAGGGATTGGGTCACTGCACCATATTGTCCTAAAAGGTAGAGATTGTGCACCTAAAAGGAAATTAATCCACATGTTACAAGGCTGTTAAAAATGGTATGAAGGTAGTGAATTATGCTAATTAGAAATTTAGATTGGGATAGACGTAATTAAATTTTATTATTTAATTGAAGATTTCCAATTAAAATAATAATAAATCTACATTTATATATTTATATATTGATTGGAAGGCTTTTGACAATGATCACTTCTTTCCATCAAATCCCCTTCAAGCCTTTGTGATACCTACTACTTCATTATATTATATAGTTAGGGCTTGCTACTTGTTGCCATGTTGGGGTAAACAAACTTGATGTGTTTTTTTTTAATCTCACAGTTAGAGTCTATGGAATAAGAAAGAAATTTGATAGGTTGGCAAAAGTGGTAACTTGACAAAAGTGGTAGAGAAAACATTAATCTCTCCTACCATGACAAACATGGCCACTAAAACTTGCAACATTGTTTGTAGGAAGTGAAAATTATGTTTCTTTTTTCCAAACATGTATGTTAATATATTACAGTTTAATGAATATGTTCTATTATTATCATATATGGTTTCATACTTTAACAAAACATTCACCAAGACTTCACAATGTTTTATTATTCAGTGAAAGATTCACCATGACTTTACAAGATAATATAATCTGGTGAGAGATTTGCCAAATATATATATATATATATAGTGATAAAATCACCTCCCATTTTTCCTATGTATCATGGAGATTCGCCCATTTATTATATATATAAATTTAGGGTGGTTCTTAAAATTTTCCCTGGCTAGAGGAAGTGAGCAATGAGGAAAAACGGGTAACAAAGACTCTGCAAGGTTGTTTCTGAAACCAATGGTTCAGCTTCAGAGTGTTGATCTCTCTATGCTATATCTTGATATTTACTTTTGCTTCCATTTTAAATAGGGATTGATTCATGACACTCGAACTGGGCTTATTTTATGGATTCTTTGTTCAATTGGTTCTCTGTTTCTCCCTGATCTTCTGATCCTCATTCATATTTTTCATCTATGTTCAAACCTTCATATTCTCCAAATATCCCCAGCTTGTTATTCAAGTCCACCATGAGAAGGCTTACATTGCGCTTGGTATCTGCAACTTGTTTTTCTAGTCGTGTAAACCTCACCTCTTCGTCAGTCATGATTAGGGTTTTACGATTTTCGGCTCAACCGATCTAGAGCCCTGAAATCTCCACAAGATAGCTCAATAAACTTGCTCCGATACCAAATGATCCATAAAATTCCATGGATATTCCACTCTATAGTTCTTCACAATAGATTTGATAATAATATATTAAAATTATGATTTTTTTACACTATTACAATTTTATTAACCTTCTAGATATGTGAATTTAACTATAATTAGTGCATGCATTTGAATGGGAATTATGCAGAAAAGTAGAGAATGAAAAAATAAGATCTCACATACACATAAGAAACTAGATATGCCCTTGGAAACGATTTCGAGAGAAAACCTAACTAGACGGTGAGGCCGCTTCACTCTCTTTCTCTGTCTAGAAATATGGCTGCAAATATAAAGAAGTAATGCCTGTAGCCAGTGGGATGCTACAATGAACATATCCTCTATGTGTTCTCTACCTCCTATCTCTCCTAGTTGTCTTTTCCCAACTATGGAACAAAAGTCTCTCCAAAGAATGGAATGCCTCTTCCTCCTAGTGGCCTGGTTATAAAATAACATGATAGCCTACTAGTGGTTAAGTTTGACTACAACAACTCTTAACTAGAGTTACAATATAGACTCTTCTAGAGTATTTTTACATCAAAAACACGTGGCTAGCCCCTTTTTCCATGAATAATGGGGGTTGACGCGACATCCTCCCAAACTATAGGTGGGAAAATGGGAATCTCAACTTCTAGGTGGAATAAATTTTTCATACAGAGTTTGGGGTTTGAAAGATCTCCTGGAAGGTTTCAAACCCCAGTTTGCCAAATTGGATCTCGCCGGTAAAAACGGTCCCGTGACCGGATTCCTCCACTTTTTCCACTTTGAATGCATTGAGATGGATGACAAACAATATAACGATCCAATGAAAATCAAATAATTGAGTCAAGAAATAAGCTTGAGCATGGAAGAAAGAGAGTGATGAAGATTGTCTTACATCTTAGCATATATTTCAAAGGAAGGGAAGGAGATACAACTGTGGTTCACAAATAATCAATCATGGTAGGAATACATCTACTTTGATACCACCATTAGACTCATGAAATTGAAAGTCATATTTAGTTAAGATGTGAGATACATGTTATTAATATGATATGCATATAAATGCAAATTTTTCTAACCCTTGATTTCCATATTCTAATAGGTCTCTTGGACTTATCATGACTATTGGTGTTCACTTGAGGCTTTTCACTTGAATAAGCCAAATTTACATAACCCCAAAGGATTATGTTTCCAAAATTTTCTATTGCTCTCTTTCTCTCTCTAGAGTTGATATTTTACATAATGTGCATAACAAATTACTTTATTTAAGGTCCACATTGATATTTTGATTTTCACTACTAAATTTTAAATGCTACATATCAACTCCATATTAAGAATTAAATGAAATGCACATCCCCTATTACTAGGAAAGAATTGATTTTTTATTTTATTTTCAATCACTTTTTTGTCTCTATATATCAAATCAATATAAAATTATTTTATTTAAGAGGTGTGTGTGTGTGTGTGAAAAAAAATGATATAAAATTTTGCTACTTAGTATGGAAATTTGTAATGTTTTATTTATGTTTGTAATGTTTTATTTTTTTAGTAAGGTATATTTTTTAAATTACCACATGTGAACACTATGTTAGGAACAAAAGGAATTATAGATATCCATGATACCATGTTTTAATATCAAATTATTGATGTTTTATAATGCTTTTGATTAAAACTAAATAACCAAATATGTATAGTTATTTTTGTTTTTTATTATAGCTCACATTGTTTGTATTTTTATTTAGTGAATGTTTTACTTTCATTTTAAAAGGTACATGTGTCAACTCCAAGTTAAGCATGGAAGGAATTACACATCTCCCTCATTATAGGTTGTAAAATGTGCTTCTTAGTGCAACAAGAAACAGTGAAAGAAAGCATTGCATATATTTTTTATTAGACCACATCAAGGATTATCATTCCTATGCAGTGCTCTATAATATGTAACAAATCATGTAAATGCCATATTCAAACTTGAAAATATTCACTACGTATTAAATTATGTAAGCACCATATTCAATCTTGAATATCTCTATAATTTACTATTTTAATTATTAGCTAATAAAGCTAAAAACACATGTACTATGTAATTTTAAAGTGAGCTTTGTTTTTGTTGAATATGATTGTTAGAAAATAAGTAAAAACCAATAATCAATTGAAATATGTTTTAATGATTAAATACCAAATAAAAGCGATTATAACTTTTCACATGTAAACCCCAATAATGTATTGGAAAAAACTACAAAGAAATGATCAATAACTTTTATTTATTAGCAAAAATACATACATCAAACCTCAACTCAACTCAATCTTGTTCATCATGTGCAAGATCAAGAGCACATATATGTAGGCTCTCATAAAAGAATATAGACAAACACCATGGGTTGCCAAAAAACATGAGCCCAAAGCCACCACTATAGACTAAACTCAATTGACACATTCCTTAGTCAATGTCAATGTAACATTACTCAAGTATCAAGAAGCCAT
>APFE030176462.1:0-36390 GCA_000404065.3 Pinus taeda
TACCCTGCACAGAGGGGATACTTGGAAAGAGATTCGTGATCTCGAAAAAACTAGGGTAAAAATAAGGAGAAAAGAAGCTGATCTTAGCTTTCTGAAACAATGTAGGGATTCTAATCTTACTCCTGCATTTGCCTTCATTAAACACAGGTTAGATATAAAAAGATGAGCACTGTGGTAAGTCCGAACTCTTCTCAAAAACCACCCCACAGCAATCTGCAATCCAAAATAGTTACCCTGCACAGAGGGGATACTTGGAAAGAGATTCGTGATCTCGAAAAAACTAGGGTAAAAATAAGGAGAAAAGAAGCTGATCTTAGCTTTCTGAAACAATGTAGGGATTCTAATCTTACTCCTGCATTTTCCTTCATTAAACATAGGTTAGATATAAAAAGATGAGCACTGTGGTAAATCTGAACTCTTCTCAAAAACCACCCCACAGCAATCTGCAATCCAAAATAGTTACCCTGCACGGAGGGGATACTTGGAAATTGATTCGTGATCTCGAAAAAACTAGGGTAAAAATAAGGAGAAAAGAAGCTGATCTTAGCTTTCTGAAACAATGTAGGGATTCTAATCTTACTCCTGCATTTGCCTTCATTAAACACAGGTTAGATATAAAAAGATGAGCACTGTGGTAAATCCGAACTCTTCTCAAATATCCACACCTGTTTAGGTGTGTACCTCAGCTCTTTATTTCTCATCAAGCTCGATTTAGACATGTTTTTGTTGCACTTTATATGAGAATTTCAGTGCTATATTTATTGATTGAATGGGGTGCAGTCATAGATCATGCCATATTTTGAAACCACTTAAGAAAGGTTGGGCTTGTTGTGTC
This sequence comes from Pinus taeda, assembly GCA_000404065.3. NCBI lineage: Eukaryota > Viridiplantae > Streptophyta > Pinopsida > Pinales > Pinaceae > Pinus > Pinus taeda. The sequence continues at coordinate 836 of APFE030176462.1, forward strand.
AATCGGTACTCTGAGCCCAACAATAGTCTTTACTCTAATCGGCTTCCCAAATAACCTGTCCTTCCAGATTGGCACAATGACTTGACATTTCATTTCTTTTAGATAAGTCCTTTTAGTTTTAGGCACAAGGACTAGAGCACAATTAGATTTGCCACAGGGTATGAGATAGTGAGCTTAGCTCATGAAAGGAGGTTTAGCTGTGAGTAACAGGTATTGGACCATTTAATGTGGTGGATGGGACCAATGGAGAATGATTGTAAACCTTACAAGAAAGTATAGGCTAAGTCTGAGTGGGATTTATTTAAATTTAGTGTTCCTCCATGCTATTCTCGTTGTAGTTACACATTTTTTGTTTTATAAAGATGCCCCTACATGCTCCAGATGTTCAAGTTATCAACAGATCTCACACAGTTCCCAACAGATGCCAATGAGGGGTTTTGGTTTGTATTCCGCTAGTGATTCTCAAGTTCTTATGGGTTGATAGAAGGTTTGTTTGATTTGCAGGGAAATGATGGATTTAGGAACAACCAAATCATCAGCAAGCTAATGAGGTAGGGAAAGGAGGAGAGTAGCGAATGAGGGAAAATATGAAAGGTAGAACGATACTGAAGGACTACAATTAGCTAGCTAAAAAGGAATGTAATTCAAAACAACAGGAGAACAGATCTCGAAGAAAACAAAGGAAAGGACAAAAATACAACCAAACTAACAGCAAAATGGAAATGAACTCTAACCTACTCAGGAGGCAGCCAACAATGCGGTGGCTACTGGAAGTATCTCTTCAAATGCTGGCCATTAACAGGGAGCTTTTTAGTTTCCCCCCATAATGTTTTAAACCTGTAAGTCCCTTGACCAATATTTTCAATAACGTTGGATGGGCCCAGCCATAGGTGTTGGAATTTTGTGTGTTTACCCTTTGGCTCACTCAGCGTGTCCCATTTCAGAACTATTTCCCCCACTTGGAAATATCTTTATCTCCCACCAAATGATGATCAAACCATCCTTTTACAATCATTTGGTGATTTTTGAATTTAATTCTAGCTCTATCCCTTGATTCTTCCAACTTCATCAGTTGGTTGATCCTTTCTTGAAGTGAGGCTGAAGGGGTTCCTCTTGAAGCTTGGGAGAGCTGTAAGGATGAAAGGGCAATGTTTGGGGGCAAGATGGCTTCTTGTCCATAGACTAAAAAGTATGGAGAGTTTCCAAAGGCCACTTTATGGGTGACCCTATAGGCCCAAAGGGCATTTGTCAAGGTGTTGTGCCAGTTCCTCTGGTTATCAATGACTGTCTTGTGGATTATGCAGATAAGGTTCTTATTGGAAGACTCTGCAACTCTGTTTCCCTGGGGGTAATAGTTTGGTACATATTTTATGTGGATTGACTTATCAATGGAAAACTAAGTTAGTCTCAGAGATGAAAAGTAAGAAGCGTTATCAAAGATGAGAGCATCAGGGAATCCATACCTGTTGATAATTAATCTCTCAATGAATGATATTACCTCATCTTCATTCACCTTTTGGAGAGGGATGGCTTCGGTCCATCTGGTGGAGTAATCAGTCGTTGTGAGTATATACTTGTGCTGTTGTGAGGATTTTGGAGTGATCTTGCCTATGACGTCTAGGCCCCATTGCTGGAACAGTCGGTAAATCATGATAGGTTTGAGGGGAACAATGGGATTTCTTTCTCATCCTGTGGCGGCTTGGCATGCCTTGTCTCTTAACACCATGGGCCAATAATAGCCAGCTCTCAATATTTTGTGGGCAGTGGTCTCTCCGCCATAGTGACCACCTGCTGGGCCGTCATGCAATTCTTTCAATACATGGTTCGCATCATCTTTCTCCAAACACCTAAGCCATATTCCATCATGATTTTTTCTGTATAAGGTGTTTTCGGCCAAATGATACCGGTTGGATTTCAATCTGAGTTCTCTCCTTTGTGATGCATCCATGTGTTTAGGACACGAACCCCTCACTATATAGAAGCGTATGTCATGGTACCATGACTCGGGGTCCAAAAAGTTTTCCAATGCTTCTTGCTCATACATCAGTGATTCGTTACTCCATAAGAACTCCTCCCTGAGTTCCTTTTGTGCATATTGCATGCTCAACATTCCTGATTCTTCGGATGCCTCCTTTTGGTCTGCTAAGGCTTCTACCACTAGCTTGAAAAGTCCCTTCCCTCGAAATATCTATGCTGGCTTTATCTCCAGGTTGAACTCTTGAAGGGTGGTTATCCAGTTCCCTCTTCATTCACCCATTTCTTTCTGCACAAAGAGGGCTCTTACAGTAGGATGGGGCATGATGACTTTGGTCTTAGCCTTTAGTAAGCAAGGGCAGAAATGTTTAATGGCCTTGAAAACTACATAACCCTATTTCTCCACGTCTGGGTAATTCAGTTCCGCTCCTTGGAGATTTGAACTCATGTAGGAAATGGGGACTTCATTGCCACCATCATTTTTTTGAGTGAGAATTGCAGCATATGAAATGTCGGAAGTAAAGGTGTATAAGAAGAATCCTTTGCCGAAATTAGGGCTGACCAGCGCAGGAGCTTCAGTAATGGCTTCCTTGATTCATCGGAATGCTTCCTTGGCTTCATCGTTCCAATTATACACAACATATTTCTTCATCATCAGCTGCAAGGGGCGCATATTTCTATGAAGCTTGAGATGAATCTTCTAACAAAATTAATCCTGCCAAAGAAAGATTGCATGGCCTTTTTATTGGAAGGGGGCTATATTCTCATGATGGTTTGTATTCTTTCAAGATCAATCACAATCCTGTCCTTAGAAAGGATATGACCCAACAGTTTCCCCTCTATGGTTGCAAAGATGCTCTTCTTGGGATTCAAAGAAATTCCATACCTTCGACATCTTTCCAAAATATGCCTTAGGTGATAAATGTAATCTCTCTTGCAATATGAATACATAGTAATGTCATCCATGTACACCACTACCGATCTATTCATTAGCCCTCGGAAGTCTATGTCCATGGCTCTCTGGAATGTGGCACCCACATTAATAAGCCCAAAAGGCATTTTACGGTATGCATAAGTGCCCCATTTGGTGTTGAGGGTTGTCTTAAGCTGATCCCCATGAGATACCAATACCTGATATTATATCGTGAAAACCCATCTAATAGGGACAACATTTCAGACCCAGAAACGCACTGAAGGATGTGTTCCATAGAACGGATAGGGTAGTTATCCTTTTAAGACGCCCTGTTCAAGTTTCTGAAATCAATACACAACCTGATGTCTCCATTTTTCTTTCTCACTGGCACAAGATTGGCTACCCGATGGGTGTGTCTATCTGGGAATATGATTTTAGCATCCAACATCTTGTTCAGTTCTTTCTTCACCAATGGTTCTAGGCTTGGATGCATCTTACGCAGCTTTTGTTGGTAGGGCTTGGCCTCCTTTTCCAAAGGGATCACATGCTACAAAATAATGGTATCAAAGGTCTTTAGGTCTTCATATGTCCGTGCAAAGACATCCTTGTATTCTTTAAATAGTTTGACAAATGCAAGCTTTTCTTGTGGAGAGCACCCCAAGCCCAGATTGACATTTTTTGGGTCTTTTTTGGTCCCAAGGTTGACGGTTTCATACTTCATGGATAATCTGTGTGTTTTGCAGCGAGTAGTTTTCTTGAATTTATCATGCAACTCATACAAGTGCTCCATCCTAACCACTGATTTTGGAATCACATTGGGATGATCCTTTTCCTCATCTTCCCTTTCACTCATAAGCTTGTCATGCTCCTTTTTAGCAATGAATGCACTCTTGAATATCTTCTTGTAGTGTAGGAACTCAAGGATTTGCTCATCATCTTCGAAAACCTGCCAACTTGAGATGTTATGAAGCACGGAAAGTCTGAAAATAAATTCAACAGAACATTTATTTTTCTTCAATCTAAAATCAGGGAAAATTTTAACAGCCATATTAGCCATTAGATCAACATCTTATTTTTGGCCTCGAGGTATGTATATAATATTAAAGGAATCAAAACTGTCAATTAAATCCCATACCTCATGCTAGTACCTCACTAGGTGTCGAGAATTGCAATGCATCCTTTTCCTTACCTGATCTATGATTATTTGTGAGTCACCAAAAACTTTAAGATTTTTCACATTCATACCAGTGGCTTTCTTCAAGCCTTGCAGTGGGCCTTCATATTCCATTGTGTTGTTGGTGCATGCAAACTCCTACTAGCTGGCCATTAGATGTTGGTTCCCTTGCGGGTTAATGAGAACACTTCCAGCGACTGCACCTTGAAGGCAGTTAGAACCATCAAAATAGAGGGTCCAAAATATTACATCTAATGTTACATCAATTGAACTACTATCTAAGAAATTGGTCTTATCATCTACTATAATACAAGGTGGCTCATTAGTTGGATATGGGAGGGAATTTCCAACTGTGTGTGTGTCGAAGTTTCTTCAATGTTTTCTGCATAAAACTCTCCAAAATAGGTTTTTGTAGCATAAACATTGAAACTATACTTCCCAAGGATGGAGTTGGTAAAAATTACAGGTTCATTGGAACCATTTATTTACATTACTACATACCTCACATATCTTTCCCTATCGACTCTCAACATATCACCCTTTCCCTTCTGGGGCAACAAGAGATGGGACCAATCAGTTGAGAAGTATCCATTCAATTTTACTGACGAGTCCTTGCTAAGCAGCATTCCATAAGCCTTAGGTATATCGACTACCACTATATCAATGACCTATGTGTACTATGGTTTAGCAGCCATCCGTATCAACACATCCTTTAATTCTCCAATTACTGTCACATTTGTCCTATCTAATTGCATGATTCGCGTTTTAGTTTTTATAGGTATGGCCTGAAGTATTTTAGCAATAGCATAAGGCATGACAGCTGATGAGGCACTGGCATCTACCAAGAAATTATGGATGTTCATGTTGAAAATTTCAAACATAATGAGGAATGGTGGAGTCATAGATTTCGATTTCCTCCCTATCATGGCTGCACTGACATATTGGGATTTTCGATTCATTTTAGATAATGTGGCCTCCATAGCTGATGGTATTTGGGTTGCGCTAGTGATACTAATAGGTTTGGACATTGGCTTATTAGTTTGGGTGCTTGAGGTGGTGCGGGTTTAGTAGTTCCACTCATTCATAGATTTTAGTAGCAAATCTCTTTACTACATTAATTTTAACATGTCAAAATATGTGTTATTGGCCCTAGACTTCTTGAGATCATCCACAATATTATAATCAATGTTATAAACAGGATAGGGTAGAGTAAACATACCTGTTTTTTCATTTTTAAGTGGGAGTTTACCATGTTGAGTGACCTTCATTGTAGTGGAAGATGCATTTTCTTTCTCTGGGTGACTTGCAATAGGGGTATTCTTGGATTGACCACCAAGCCTACTCTTCTTCACAGGAACTCTGGGAGTGGATGCTTTCATGGGGTGAAAATCTTGCTTTGTTCGGTCTAAGGGCTTTGTCGCACCTAGAAGCAACCCTTTACTGCACGTGTGGATTTCATTAGCATTGATTTCTGCAGTGTTATCTCCCTCGTTGTCATTCTCATCACTATGGAAATCCCACAGTACATTAATTTGGGTTTCCTCATCCAAGGGTTCTTCTACTTGATATTCCTCCTTGTCTCCTTATTCTGGTTTGAGCTCCAGTATAAGTTCTTCTTTGTTGAGGAGCAATCCAATTAGAGCCAATTCTCCTATTTTTAAAGCCCCTTCATTAGGTGGAGTAGGCAATGCAAGCTAACCATGACCACCTTCTATTTTCTTCTGGTAGAAAGGTTTGAAGGGTTTTCTATTATTATAATCTCCTCCCTTACCACTACTACTCTCACCATGATTCCTCCTCATATTAATGACTGTGTTCATATCTGATGCAATCCTTCCACATCCGCAGTGTCCTTGTCTTTAGTTTCATCCCCTTTGTTATCATTTCCATTATTCTTCTTGATGTTTGAGAGACTTTGTTTTCTCCAGTTGTAGGGTGGCATGCTATGAGGCTGATCGTTTCATTTTCAAATTTCACTGCTTCATTGATAGCACCTTGTAAGGTTTGCACATTACTCCTTTTAACCCACATCACTGTAGGGACAGGGAGAGTAGAGATATAGAATTCCATTAGCACCTCTTCAATAGGTCTAGCAGTGATTGGGATTATGTTGAACAAGGTGTTGAAATAGATGTTTAAATCCTTAACCTTCTCCCTGGTCTCCATTTTCAAACGGGATAGTTCTAAAACTAAGGTCGCAGGTGTTTTTTCATCACCAAACTTGTCTAAAAATACCTGCTCAAAATCATCCCAAGAGGTGATTGAGCCTCTTGTCAAGCTGAAATACCATGTGGAGGTTGCACCAGTCAAATTAAAAGAGAACAGGCAACACACCACATCTTCATCGGCGACCCCCAACCTGTCCAAGGCTAGGAAGAAAAATCAAATATTGTTATCGGTGGCATCTCCTCGCTCAGGGTCGAAATTGGGTAACACTCTTTCTGTATTTTTGGGTAAGGGATTTTGCTACGTAGGTACCGCTACAGCATCCTGTGCAAGCCAGGGAGGGAGTGCTCCTGGAGGAGATGGGGATTGATTCCCACCTGGAGGAGGAGGTGGAGGTTGATTCCCACCTAGAGGAGGAGGTGGAGGTTGATTCCCACCTAGAGGAGGAACATTGGCCACATTATGGACAAGGAAGTTTTGATTGAAGGCTTCTCCATTAGGATTCTCAAAATCAAGTGAGTATTTACCTTTAGAAGGGGAATCCTCAGGAATTTCTTCCCAAGGAGTGTCGATACTTTGCAAGGATTCTAGCACAATATCTTCGAGAGAAGTGGCTGTAGATGTATCTTTGCTCAAGGTAAAGATCCTAGGCTTTCTCTTAGTTGGTGAAGGTAAAGAGTGAAAGATGGGAAGCTGAGAGAGGGAATGAACATAAGCCCAAGTAAGTGCTCTAACAGGTTGTTCCTGAGTGATAGGATACTCCATAGTCTCTCTTCCTTGGGTGACCTGGAAATAAGACTTAGAGGGGTCTTTGTTTCTTCAAAATAAGGCTTTTCAAATGTGTACCAGGATCTCTTCGACCTCTATGATCCATACATTAGTCCTTTTGAATCCATGCATGTCACTTATAGATGAAATCTTGAAAAGTTGGAGAGGGTGGTTCAGACCCTCCTTCTAGCGCCAATTTGTTGACATGGAAAATGTGGACAATGCCAATGAGGGGAACTAACCCAATCGCAAGTCCCAATTAGACCTTCTTTCATTTGGAATGGATAGCTTCAATGGGTTTTAAGGGACCCCGTAAACTATTTGAACATGTCGAAATATTGCTTATGGGAGGAAGATTTCAGTTAAATCAACAAAGATAAAACAACTAACCTCTATGTATTAAATCCTATCTATACTACTTCTAACTACTCTAATCTAGTCCTAGGTATCCTAATATATCCTATAGAAGCATAATATAGAGGTTTAAGCATCATATATATGTTAGGCAGGAGTATGATAAATAATATTAAACATCATGTATAGATTCAAGTCCAAATGAATTAATCACTGAATTCACAGTTGTACAAGATTGTATTAAAACTAAGTTGCAATCCAATCACTCATATAGGAATCTAAATTCTTTTATGAAATTAAAACTTGCAACTGATGTTTAACTTAGTTTCAAACCAGAGACCATTCACAAGTTAACCATGAAAATGAATAACGTTCAATTTAACAAGACTAATAGTGAACTGTAAGTCATCAATACGCATAAATATAAGTCACATTTACATTCGTGCTAGTAATAACACTCTGATCCAAAACAATACAATGGATCTAAAACTAAAGGCTCCTCCTTCCCTCAAAAATAGTTCTCCTCATTCACAATAAAGAAACATTGTTCTTCTCAAAAATCAAAAGCCATTTCTCCTCGTCGGAGGTAATACTTATGCAAAAATCCTTGACTCTATATCTACCCTGCCTCTTCATCTTCCCACTATTTCAATTCTGCAAATCAAATACACAAAGAAAGACCACCAGTGTGACTGCTAGCACGTAGAAAGCATAACGGCCGGATCAATTCCTTCCCTGGGGAAGAGAAAAGATGTTGGAAAAAGGGGGACTATATGTTGCCTTCTCATGATGAAGGCCAGGATAGCACTGCCTATAGAATGTGCAGGAAATGCGTGGGATTCCGACTTGGAATGCTTGTGGCTATACCCTTAAACGCAGTGCTTCTGCATACAATGGCCCTTCGAATCCCCTCCTACGTTGTTTGCTTCTCACCTGCAAGGATATCTATCATTAGCTTGATGATTGTGAACAATAGAACAAAAATGCTTAATCAAACGCAAACACTGCCTTCGTTCATTTTATAATACCATAGAACAAGTATGAAAAGGATTTTTTCCCAATACACATTCAAAATACAATTTCCCACTTAACCCATAGGCTTGGCACAATTCTCGAGGGGTTCCTTTCATCGAAATTGGGTATCGACCCCTTCTCAGGTCATAGGACCCATGCCTTTCACTGCCCCTGTTATCGCTGTAAAACTTCCTTAAAAATTTTGGACAACTTACATGTTTTCTCAATTCTTGTATCAGTCATGGTCAAGTCATGGTCAAGTCATTTTTATGTTTTAGAGTCTAAGTCATAAGGTTAGAGTCTCATGTCCATCTTCAAATAAAGTTTGACAGCCTCATTCCATGTCCTAAAAGCCTCACCATGTGTTTTGACATCAGCTTGATTCCAAAAGATTCATGTTAGTCTTGGTCTAGTCTTTCCATGGTTGTTTTCGTATCTAATATCTATAAAAGAGTCTTGTTGGTATAGTCAAATAGGGTCAACACTCCGTTCTTGCCCATCACTAGTCCCACATCACCTAAAATTCCATGTGTCAAATTTGTGTCAAGGTTTTCATAGTGAAAAACTCACTTTAGGTGTTTTCGTAGTGTAGACAGTGTAAAAAACCAGTTTTGCGCTACGAAATCACTGAAATAGGAGTTTTCGTAGCGCGCTACGAAACCCCTGAAGCAGCCTGTTTCAACAGAAAAATTATTTTTACTAGTTAACTTCCAGAAGGCTTCTTGAGTAGCTGAGAACTCAATTTTGAAAACGGAAAGAGGATTTTCTTCCTAACGTTATAAAATACAAAAACCTCTTTCCGATTCTTCAAATTCATTCTGAGGTGGGAGGAATTTATGGTTAAACTTGCACTGCGAAATTGTTGAAAGTCAAGCTTGGTCTTTTGGTTTTAGCAGTCTTTTTCAAGATCAGTTTCTGGTCACATGAAAAGGTATTTTGTAATTATGAAGGAGGTTTCTCTTAATAAACCATCCAGCTAAAATAACCTATCTCATTTTCTTCATAAGTGTTTTCATTTTGGAGATAATAAGATTTCTTTGAAACCCAAAATTCAGAGAATGGATTTTTCCTGTTTGACACGTGTTTTTCAAGGATGGATTTGGGACAACTGGAGAAGTATTTTAAAAACCCAAGAGAGGTTTTTGTTCTAGACATAATGGAATACAAAAAAATCCTTCAGTTTCGAAAAATGTGTCATGGATGAGGAGATAAAGGCTCTGTCCCACGTGCCATTTTCAGGGATCCTAAACCTAAAAACAGGGAAACATTTTCCTAATTTCTAGGGTTTGTCTTCAGCAGTCAGATGACCACGTGGGAGGCTTCATCAAATTCGACTTCTTGAGGTTGCAAGTTTTCAAATAATGCTTTAAATTCTTAGATAAGGTTGTTGTAATCATGATAAGGAGTTACACTCCTAGTTTTATTAGGTCACTAGCACTCCTAGTTAATAGCTAGTTCTAATTAATGGTTTGTTTTATGGTTAGAATAGGTGTCACTGATGGAAAATTCGAATTCTCTTGATGATGGATGATGGAATCCTAATTGTAAATGCTTTATATAGAGAAAGAGGTCGAATTAGAAAGGGTTTGGAGACTTTTTGGCTCAGCTTCTGCTTTATGCTATGAACTATAATCAGTAATGCAGAGAGGTTTTCTTAAACATATCTGAGTTCTCATGGAGTTAATCCTTTCTTGATCTATATGTTATTTTGATAACTTGCAGTATAACTTATTGTTAATACTCAGAATTCATAATCTAATTCGCTGACTTCCTTTAACAATAAGATGACTATGTTTTATATTTGAACCACCAGCACTAGATTACATTGTTATTGTTCAGAATTCACAACCATGTGCTCTGATTTATTTTAGTGATGGAATGATTGTGTTGAGCAATAGATCTCATTGCTATTACTCAGAATTCATAATCTTATGCTCTGACTTCCTTTAGGAATGAGATGAATGTGTCTTTTCATAATCTTGTGAGTAAATCACCTTTGAACCATCAGCAGTAGATTTCATTACTATTAGTCAGAATTCATAATCCTATGCTCTGACTTCCTTTAGTAATGGAATTATTGTGATGACCTATTTCCTTGAGTGAATTATCATTGTTTGAAAACCCCATTTGCCTCAGCTTTCATGTCAAGAAACCTTGCCACTGAATTTATTGACTTGTTGACTCCATAGCCTAATGGTAGCAAGCCTTCATCTTTTCAACCTACAAACACATAAACCCAAGATAGAGTTAGCCATCTATATTATTATCAATCAATATCATTAATCCTTTGAGAGAGCCCTCTCATGCCGAGGAGGCTAAGCCTTAGCTAAAATACTGGTTTGAAATAGTTACACTAAGATAGTCTGATCAGTAGCCTATCAGGGACCTATTTTGGTGATAACAGCCTCGATGCGCATTTGCACTATCGGGACTCCACAGGCTAGTTTTTACACCGAAAACTTGATACTTTGTTATATCGCAAATTTTGAAAAACATGGGAAAACACTGAAAATTCTACCCTGATCACTTAGGCCGAACCTCAAAAGTTATATGATGGAGTCTATAAATATCGCCATTTCTAGTCTATCACATATCGTAATAAGCACAAGACTAGGGCTCTGCCGATTGCGATGTGCGATAGGGCTTTGGACCCAGATATATATTATATATATATAATATATATATATATATATATATATATAATATATATATATATATATATATATATATATATATATATATCATATTTAATAGGTCGGCGGGTCCGCTATATCGCTGCACATAATATGTATAAGGCTTGGGGCTCCACCGATATGCGATATGCAATTGGGATCGGACCTGACAATATATACAATGTGGTTCATAGGGCCGGTGGGTCTAGAGACCAAGGGTGCAATGTTTATACACATGGATTTGGGGCTAGGCCGATAGCGATCTATAATGGGCTCTGGACCTGAAATGCATACATTTGAATTAATAAAACCTGTCAGGTCCAGAAGCCATGAATGCCTTGTGTTATTGTGATAGGCCCCGAAAATGGTTTATGCATGCTTTGTGAAGGATTTCTACTATAAGTGATTCTGGTGGGAATAATAATGCGATGATGGTTTTGAGGGGTTAAAGAAATCTCGATAAACATAGGAATGAAGGGCTTAAGTGAGAGGTTGGTCAAAGGGATTTACCTGTTTGTGAATGGAAGATTGGGCCCTCCATAGAGTTAAAATTACCGGGATGAAAAGGATCATTTAGTGAGATGATATATCAGACTTATGGGGGTCCCATTTAAAATTTTCTATCAGGGCAAGTTTTAATAGGGTGGTAGTTGTGGCCACAACACTACCTACCTAGGGAATTAGTATTTATCCAGAGATACCAAATTCCTCATAACAAATTGATGACTCCACTAGGGAACGATCATCGTTCCGGGTAGTTTACCTTCATTTTAGTACACTCAAGTAAACCTTAATTGCTTCCATTGATCTTGTTTCAGCCTTTTGAAGTGTTTTTTGGTGAAATTTGTGCTTGTAATCCCCTAGGATGGCCTCTCTGGCACCAACACAAGCTTGGTCTAGAGACAGAGTGTTGTAGAGAACCCTTGGCTTGAGGAAAATTCTTTGAAGTGCATTGTCTCCCATTCAAGGTTTTATTGATCCCTGTTAGGAAAAAAATCCATCCCCTGAGTTTATTTTTTGCCAAATTTCCTTCTATTTATACTTGCTGAAAGATCAATGATTCTTGTCTCTCTGAAATCAATTTGTGTTTCCTTTTCTAGCCCTACTTTGTCGTTGATTGTTTAGTGTTTCTTAAATGATTTCTTTATCACTATCAATTCATTTTCAAAGTTAGATTATAGTTGATCAATCTTTGTTCAAAAGTAAGTGTCGTAAAAGTCTTCATTTCTTTCAAAATAGAACTGTCGTAAAGTCTTCGTTCTTGTAAAAAGATTGATTGATTGTATGTGCATTAGTCCTTTTTTGTTCATCATAACATTAAGGGAATCAAAAAGAAAAACTTACATTGTGCATTGAAAAAGTTTGTGTATGCTCATAGGAATAGTTTAGAGAAATTGCATTTGATGTGTTCGTTATTCTTTGATTACAATAATATGATTCCTCTATCCCTACTAGCTAAGGTTTTCATTGTCAAAATTGAATGAAAAGAATGCTTATCATATTAGTTTCATTCTATGAATTGCAAACATACATCACGTGGTGAAACTTGAAAGGCAAATTGTTAAGAAGATCAACTTAAAATTCATCTGAATTAACCTAATGGAGCATTGTCACCTAATGAAAAACATTTAGAGGTACTTGACTAGAGATGTCTTATGGCATCGTAAAACATAGCAGCTATCGCTAACTTGTCTGTGATACATCCCGAGTGTGATACCTCATTCCACGTACGTCAGTATATCATAGCTCTTCGACATACCTTAGGGTATATAGGGTGGTGTTACAGTATGTAAAGTATATGGGAATGCTCTCACTATGCCATTTCACATTAGACAACAATAATATGGATTGGGTCTTCACGTACTTTTGGGTATATATGGGAGGACAACACTAGGTTTCTATCCATCCTTAGGTAACCGAGTCGACCGCCTTGTACACTAAAATACACTAAACACAGCATTCAGGGAGACCAACTGCCCATACTTCTCAGTTCGCTGGGAGGTATTCTACAGTTCAGAATTTCTCGGTAATCCTTTTTCCTAGATCATCCCTCTTTTATTTTGTTATGTTTTTTTTATTAAAACAAAATTTGACCCTGGATAACATCCTCCACGCTCTCTCCTTAATTGATCTTAGGTTGAGAGATATAGTGATAAATCCGAAGTCCACTAATCAAGGAATTCATTTTGATGGGAATCCTAGTCCTTTTCCTCCTTTCAGAAATATTGGTGCTCCTTATATGGCTACATTGTCCTTTCTAGGACTTACCATTGGCTTGTCAGTATGGTTGTTTTCAACCTCCTTGGTTCAAACTGTCATTATTTCTCTGCAATCTAGTAATCCTCCAACTGGACATGATCAACCTCTAGTTGATCCTAAAGGTGGCCCTTCGCCTTCTTCCTAAGTTGCTTCTTCCTCTCGTTCTTCCTCTTCGCATAGTGAAAGTATTGGTATTAGTAACAAGGTGGCTAAGAAGAAGAATAAAATTCAGCAGGGGGGCAACCAAGCAACCATTGCTTTGAATGGAAATTCTGATGAGAAACTGTCTGATAAGCCTCACAAAGTTTGATATCGATGCAAACTTTGTACGGGAGACCATATTCTTCGAAATTTTCCTCATATTCCTTAGATATTAGAAGAATGGTCTTCTCGTTCACATCATCCTATGTCATTAACTTCTGGAAATCATGCTAGTGACACCATCAACTAGTGGTAGTAAAGTTCATGGAAACAAGGGCAAAGTTAAGTTTCCATGTATGTTATGTGAAGGGAATCACCCCATTCACCTTTGTCCCTATCTAGATGAAGCCAAAAAATTGTTGGATAATCATCCTGCTTCACCGCAACGACTTCCATATGGTAACAGGAAACTATATTTTAATCCTTCACTAGTTGATAAAGTGATTGACCCAAATCAACCATCAATAAAACCCACTCTCTTTGAATGTGAATCCCATGGGTCTATACCTGCCCCATCACAGGTCGAGGTAACAATTGACCCGATTTCACCTTCAGTTACTCATACCTTTCCCATAGAGAGTGAGTATGATACCACTCAGGTTCTCTTCATTTCTTCATAGTTAAATGATCTTGGGGGCAACCATATTGTTCCATCAAAACAGGAGGAAAATCCCCCCATTCTTGTAACTCAAGGGTGTAATTTTCTCATTCTTACAGTACCCCCTCCAAGTAGTCTGATCACTTCCTTTGATTGGACTCGACTAGCAGGATGTCATCTTCCTTCTTATGCACCTTTCCATATCATAGTACAAGTTTGTAATATGATTGTACCTTGCACTATTATAGATGAAGGTGCATCAATGAGTATCCTTTCCTCCACTTATTGGCAAGCGCTCATTTCACCACAACTTGTGCTTGTTACCCAAAATTTGTTGGCTTTTAATAGAGGAAGAAGTCAACCATTAGGGATCCTTCCTCAGTTTCCTATTACTTTGGGAGGAAAATTTGTTTATCTCAATGTGATGGTGGTATCAAGCCTTTATATTACAATTTACTTCTTGCGCATGACTATTTTTATGACATGGGAGCTATTGTTTGAACACTCTTTTGAGTTATGTGTTTCCCACATGAAGGCAAAATTGTCACCATTGACCAGCTTTCATTTCCCACTCCAAATATGGCTTCTAGTTAACCATCTTCCCTAAATGGCCCTTTTGTCCCAATGGTATCTTTCCTGCCATGGGTCAATTATATGGCAACCCGTTCTGTGCCTACATTGACAAATGATCAATTCCATGATGTTGTATATTATGTATTGGGGGAATTGGATCTAGTTCTCTCTAATGATCCCTTCCAGAGAATTATCCTCCCATCTGATGAGAACATCTTGGAATTCATGGCCTCTTATGGGTCGTGAACAAGGAATATGAGGATAGTTATTTTACTGTGTCAACCTCATTAAAAAAATGGAACAAGAATCTGACCATAGTTCCTTGTCTTGTGTTAATATCATTAAAAAACAAAACAAGGAATATGAGGATAGTTCCTGGTCTTATGTTAACCTCGTTAAAAAAATGAAACAAGGAATATGAGCATAGTTTCTTGTCTTGTCTCAAGATCATTAAAAAATGAAACAAGGAATATGAGCAGAGTTCGTTGTCTTGTGTTAAGCTCATTAAAAAATGAAACAAGGTTCCCTAGAACAAATTTCCAATTCGAGTCTTTGATTAGATCTCATAAAATCCCAATCGAGTCATCATTTTCCCTGTAATAAACACATGTCAAGTAAACACATGACATGTATCTCCACCATGAACATAATGCAAAAAATATGTAAGTCCATTAGGAAGAAAAGATTCCCGCCTTGATTGTGTAATCCTCCATCAGGCCTTGACCATGCATATAAGAACAAACATGTGGCTAACATGCCTTCAAAAATATCAATGGAAACTCAACATACAAGTGCTCCAAATCCATCATTAACAAATATGGATGATCCAACTTGTATCAAACCAGAAATAAGAATTGATTAGAAACAAAAAACAATACCTCAAACCTCATGAACTTCTCCTGAACACATGCATCTCTTTTCTTATATGTAAATTTTTCTTTATGTAATATTTTTGATAAGGTTGCACCTTTAATGGCATTCATACAACTCAAAATGTATCCATATTCTCCCCGTGAGACCATGTAGGTCTCTGTTTTTGGTGAGAGTCTCTTACTGCTCCCTTCTCCTCCAGACTTTTATACATTGATCTTTGACATGTACATCACCTTCCTTCTTCTTATGTGGTTTTCCTTGCCTTTTCTTCTCTCTTTTGGATTTCCTATAACAAATAGGAAGCTTCCAATCCTTCTCCTTATGGGAAAATTTTCACATGCATAACACCTTATGTGACCAAGGAACTGAGGAATAGATTGATATCTTTAGCTAATGTGATTTCTATTCCTTGCATATACACTATAGTCAATAGCCCTATGGCCAAAATGATTGCATGAGAAATAATAACCATAAAAAATACTATTATGCTTGACCATTGATGAACTTTGTGATGAGTGTAGTCTTCTTTTCATGCATTCATGACGTTGCTTCTCCTTTTGTTGAGAGGATTTGATTTCTCCACTACTATAATTTGCTGCTATATTTCCATATTTTTTATAGTTAAAACATTTGACATTTATTGGTAAATGTACCTTTCTTAGCTCATTATTTTTCTCCTTTCTTGGTTGTTTATTTTTCTGATGAATCTCCTTTTTGATACTATTATTTATTGATCTACTTGTAGAAGCTTGTACACTAGATCTCCCTCTTTCTAATTCTTCCCTTGTAGACTTTGATTCAACGTTCAATATTTGACATTGATATTCTATTTACTTGTATGGTTTCCTCATTCCTTCAATTTTCCTTCTTCGAGTTGAGTTTTCAAATATGAAATTTATTTTTTGTAGGAACACTCCTTTTCTTAAAGAAATTGAAATAACATTCACTAATCTTTATTGTCATCTATGAGCCTTTTACAGGGACACTCCTTTTCTTAAAAAAATTGAAATAACATTCACTCAGTTAAAATTCATCCTTTGCGATACCATAAACCTTCATTTTCATGATTGCCATTCCTGAACTTTGTGTCGTCAGTCAAATTTCGTCTCCAAAGTTATTACAGTCATTTCTTGTTGTTGACGTGGGATACATCAAGGCCCTCCTGCAATGAGTCACTTCTTGTCGACATTAGCACATTATCCAAGAAGTTTACTTAGAAACACCCTTCCAGTTCCATGAGGTTTGCATGCTTCAATGACAAGTTTCTCGCTTTTGGCGATAGGTTGACATCATTAGCCTTCAATCGAAAGACTTTGTATGGTGTTTGAAATCAAAACATCCATTCACACCATGCAAAATGTATTATAGTCCTTGAGGATCATTATCATTATCTGTGATTTATCTCGCATTTGTTAAGGACTTACATCATTGGCTAGTAATCAGACAATGTCTTCCCATGTTTGACTTCATATCACATATTCACATGGTTAGACTCGTACTTGAGTGAATGATTGAATGAGATAGAAGACCCAAGATTTAGTTTCATCCGTTTGGGCTACAATTTTAGGAAATGTACCAAATCATCCGTACAATGGCTTTGCATTGACGACCATTCCAATCATGGGTCTATATCTATAGATGACTGTCTATGTACATGTAATGAAATTTTATATGTTGAACATGGGTATGCTTACCTTCAGCGATTCATGAGAAAAAATCAAAATATCATGATATTATGTATTGTAATCAATGCAGGTCACCAACCACTTGGGAACCTCCTCATCACATCATAAAGCATATCACTCGACATTATTATATTCAACTTCATGCTTTAGGGGGTAGCTGTTACAGATCCATTTGGACACATCACTCCCATCATTCAGATCAGTACTATTAGGGCTCATCAAACCCTAATTTAGTTGCTACATGCCCTAGACAAGTCACCTTTTTGAATGCCTCCTTCCCTGAGAGTTCTTTGGCCTGAAAACCTCCAAAATTTCCTCCTTGAGGGACCAAAGCAGCCTTGCACAGGGGTAAGTGCGCTTCAGTGGACATAGGCCCATGTTAAGGTGCTCTGCAAAGCACCTAGGCCCACTTTGATCTGCATTGGGCGAGATTGAGAGAAATTCACATAGGGTTCTGGGAATATTCTCATCCTTTGGAGCCATCTAGAAGATTACCAGACTTATCATCTCCTATGAGCTCAAAAATGGGTGAGGAATGAGTTAAGCTACCTCCTATCCTCTCATCCCTTCCTCCATGGAAACTAAATCTAAGTTTGGAAGGTGAGTCAATACCCTCATTTATGACAAAACTTCCTCCTTTGGCCTATAAATTGAGCACTCATCTAAGTGATTAAGGGCTGGACTTTGATAATTTGTAAGGAGATACTATTGGTGTGAGGATTGAGATTGTAAGTAAGTAGTGTTATGCTTCCGGAGTGTTGTGCTATTGATGTGATATTGGTTGGAACCCTAGCTGGAAGAGTGACAATGGATCAGACTTCATGATTGTAATTCTTCCTTCTGCTCAATAAAGCAGTTTACACCCTTTTTCCATATGATTATCTTGATATATGATCTTTATATGTGTGAATGTATCTGATTCCATTTACTTGTATTCGATAGATCTCTTGCTTTGATTGGTTGTCTGTCCTTTGTTTATGCTTGTAGGTACTTTTTGAGCGAGTTAATTCAGAGAAGGAGCGACGGGAATCAAACAAAGGAGACGAAAGGAAAGTGAAAGAACAAGTAGGTCCTTTGATCCCTTTGTCTTATTTATCATTTATAGAAAAAGGATAAGTGCTTTAAATCTGTTGTTTTAGGTATAGCTACCTACCTAGGGAATTAGTATTTATCCGAAGATACCAAATTCTTCATAAGAGATTGGTTTTCCAAATTACATATCTCTTGTGAACTCATAACCATTATTTGGAAATTGAAAAAACTAATACTAGTTCAATTCTATCCAAGAGCCATCATAGGGTTCTATTAGAAATGTAGAGCACTACTAAGAGGGGGCAGGATGGGGGGTGAATCGGTAGTGAAGGAATTTATATAAATTTTCTTCAATTAATTATTCTTTAAACCATTCACAATCTAAAACACATAAAGGGAAATGATATCATCAAAACATTGCATAAAACCATAAAAATTTCAACACATGAGACACAAATATTTCTAGTGGAAAACCCCCTCCAGGTCAGAAACCACCCTTACTACCATTGTTTTTCTTCTTGTTATGCTATTATTATATAATCAAATCACTTATATCTACTTTGCTCGCTACCAATAGCAAGGAGCCACTACCCCTATGATCAATATTGCTAGAAACCACTAGCTAGGAAGTCTCTAGTCACATGACTCTACATGCCACCGCCTACTAGAAGCTACCACTCCCACCAAGCCTTAATTAGATACCAATATACTATTTTTCTGGACACCAACAATAAAAAGCCACCACCCCTCTCTTCTTTAGCAATCACTGAACAAAGGCCACCACCTCCTCAAACTCTCGGAGCCATGTTTTCATTTGTTTTCAAATTGGAATCCAAGGAGAAATTTGTAGCTAAACAACATCGTATTAATCTCCATAAAATATGGAATCAATCAATACAAAAACTACATAAAATAATACGATAAATGCATCAAGGACAACCCTCTCTGTATTAGATAAATATCCTCAAAAACAAACAAACAAACAATAAAATGGATAATACAAAATCAATTATCAATCACAAAAAATATCTGCAACCAATCCTTACTTCATCTCCTTACTATCTACATAAAATGTTGGTTGAGATACACCTCTGCTACCTTCTCCAATACCTACAAACTGCTTCAGAAAATCTACACCATATATCTTATAGGTTGCACACACTTCTCCTCTCTCTCATTCACCCAACACCTAGCAAAACGAACTTCTTTATCGTTGAGAACTCTCCAATAAATAGATGATCTGATGTGATTAACATAATAATTACCAAAGAGTGCTGAGCTGAACAAATATATATTCATACACTAAGGGAATGATTTGAAATTTTGAAATATCATCATCCTTGAATTGACCCTCTACTATATTCATTGAATGAGATATATATTTCCACTTAACTGTGTTATAGATGATGGTTATCCTTTTTTGACCTTTTAAAAGAAATCTTGAATAAATACCATTGGAAAAACTCATAAAAACACTTTGAAATGTGCAAGGAATCCAAAGAAAAATACCCAAAAAGTGTAATGCTCCCTTTTCTCTACTAATCTGAGTTATTAAACTCCTCTCTAGCCATTTCCAATGTTAGTAACACCTTATGTTCCACTAATAGCCTATGTTAGTCCTTCTTAAACCTTCTTCCTCATGAAATCTGCCAACTCTTCTTCAAGAGGATGCTTGGGATATCATGCTCACCTTCCGCAAGTGATTTCACCTCATGACACTAATCATTGGTATTTTCACAATGGAATCATACTCATGAAACTTATAACCTATACTAGATTACATCCATCTAGTAGCTTAGGCCTTCTAGAGCTTGTCCAACATCTACAACACCTGTAGGGCTTCCTGCACCATCTCCAAAACCTGTCAAACTTCCTCTAATGCCTGTAGATCCTTTTCTAACTCTTATACATCATAAATAATACACAAGACACATTTTCATAATTACATCAACATGAAGACTTCTTCAAGAACATGGAAGCCTCAGTGGTCAACTTCTTTAACATGAATTAAGACCTCTGCATCAAAACATGATCGCTACAATAACCAATGAACACTCATCACAATCACAAGAAATACCATCATCAGTATATCCTCAAACATATGAAAAACAATTATAAGACCCTTTTCACATGTATTTCAACACCAAAATGCCAACAATCTCCCCCTTTGGCATTAATGTCAACCTCAATCTTATCTCCAACATCTGAGGCTAATCTCCACACACTCTCCAAAAATTTGAATTTTATCCCCATACACTCCAAATTATTTCCCTCTTTGATGTCAATGGAAAAGGGAAATACCAACACTGAAGAACAATGCCAATAATGTGTCGGATGAGAGGAGCACTCCCCATTTCATACTCAACACCATAATAATACAATATTGATACAAGTTGAAGATGTCTCTCTTGCAAGATAAGCATGTAAAACAATGAACTCAGTTTCCAACATGTCTATAGCCAATACCAGTGCCATCTCTCATATTGAACCTTCTCCCCTTAAGCATTTAATTAAGATGCAAACACACTCTCTTTTTTTTTCTAGCAACATTTCCACTTCTCTATAATATGCCTCCTTTCTAAGTACAAGAGACTACTCTTGATCAACCAAGACTCCAATTGATTTTGAGAAATGATATAAAATGAAGTGCCATACATATACAAGGCTTCATGGAGTAAATACATGGATATTAAAAGTGCATAAGGTTAACATATTACTCCTCTATAAGCATACTTATCATCAACCAATGACTCTATGGACCCAAGTTTACATCATTTACCCAATGTAATAAGGCAACATCAATGGTATAGAAAATAAGACATGAGTTGGACGCTCATTATCCCTTACATAGTTGATTGAAAAACTTTACAATACATGTTAGACACCATGGGTCTCTCCATGAGCAATACACCAACAAGATAAAACAAAATGATACATGGATTTTACAAATGCACCCAAGCATGCTCTCCTCTATGCAAGCCTAATAAAATAATTGCATCAAATACATGGCATCCATGAGAAATTATATGTTCTCTATGTAGTAGAAAAAATAGAAGTATAATACACAACATGGATCTTCTCATTATCTCATCCATAAAACCATGAGAAACCACATGCTCCACATAAAAACCTGTAGCATAACCATCTTACAACAATAACAAGAATAATATGAAAAAAAAAACAACATATACATCACGATCATTGATAGATAGTGTCATCAAAGAGGCACAACAATAAACAACAAAAATATCACTGTTAGAAGATAAAACATTGTATGCAATCTCTCCAACATCCTCAATTTGTGTCCAAATAAGCAAATAAGAGAGAACTAATCTATGCATCAACAACAAAAAAATAAGATCTGGAAATATAGCACCTTCAAGAACTCATCATTTCCTTGACCTCATGCTCTCAAGGTCAACTTACTCTTTCTCCTCGTATAATGAGAGAAAAAACCTAAGCAACATAAATATATCAATAACTCGATTCAAAAACACCATAGACAGTGATATACTCTCTCCATGCAACAACAACATGTAAATTCGTCATGAAATGTCCATATGAATATACAATATCTCAACATCAGCATGTATCATATATCTAGAACAATAATATGCATACTCTATATGAGCTAACTCCAACACACCATCATTTGAACTCGATAACAGCTTTGCAGGCATGACAATACATGGCCTAAATGTCTTCTAGAAATATGAGTACTAACACCATATAACTTTTCCATTCAAGCATACTATCCTATCCTACAATGAATATGTGGTAGTAGCAACAAACCCTAACTCATCATTTTTCCTGCAATAAACACGTGTCAAGTAAACACATGACATGTATCTCCACCATGAACACAATGCCAAAAATATGTAAGTCCATTAGGAAGAAACAATTCCTGCCCTTGATTGTGTAATCCTCCATCACACCTTGAGTATGTATATAAGAACAAACTTGTGGCTAACATGCCTTCAAAAATATCAATGGAAACTCAACATACAAGTGCTCCAAAGTCATCATTAACAAATATGGATGATCCAACTTATATCAAACCGGAAATAAGAATTGATTACAAATAAAAAACAATACCTCAAACCTCATGAAATTCTCCTGAACACATGCATCTCTTTTCTTATATGTAAATTTTTCTTTATGCAATCTTTCCAATATGATTGCACCTTTAATGGCTTTCATACAACTCAAGATGAATCCATATTCTCCCCCCGAGACCATGCATGTCTCCGTTTTTTATGAGAGTCGCTTACTGATCCCTCCTCCTTCGGACTTTTATATGCTGATCTTTGACATGTACATCACCTTACTTCTTCTTATGTCATTTTCCTTGCCTTTTATTCTCTCTTTTGGATTTCCTATAACACATGGGAAACTTCGAATCCTTTTCCTTATGGGAAAATTGTCACATGCATAACACCTTATGTGACCAAGGAACTGAGGAATGGATTGGTATCTTTCACTGATGTGATTACTGTTCCTTGCATATACCCTGTAGTCAATAGCCATATGGCCAAAATCATTGCATGAGAAATAATAACCATAAAACATACTATTATGATTGACCATTGATGAACTTTCTGATGAGCGTAGTCTTCTTTTCATGTATTCATGACATTTCTTCTCCTTTGGCTGCACCTTTTGTTGAGAGGATTTGATTTCTTCACTACTCCAATTTGCTGCTATATGTCCACATTTTTTACAGTTAAAACATTTGACATTTCTTGGTAAATGTACCTTTCTTAGCTCATTCTTTTCCTCCTTTCTTGGTTGTTTATTTTTCTGATGAATCTCCTTTTTCATACTATTATTCATTGATTTGCTTGTAGAAGCTTGTACACTAGATCTCCCTCTTTCTAATTCTTCTCTTGTAGAATTTGATTTAGCTTTCAATATTTGACACTAATCTTCTATTTACTTGTATTGTTTCCTCATTCCTTCAATTTTCCTTCCTTATTCCAGCTGAGTTTTCAAATATGAAATTTATTTTTTATAGGAACATTCATTTTCTTAAAAAAATTGAAATAACATTCACTAATCTTTATTGTCATCTATGATCCTTTTAATCACCACTTCTAAGGCCATTATCTTTTATTTCTCTTCTAAACTTGCCAATGCTTCATTTATCTCTCCAATCTATTCTTGTTGTCCCTCTAGAACAATGCTTGATCCATCATTTCTATCGTTAGTGCTTTCATCTTCTTCTTTTTAGGAGACTTGAATTGCCACTACTATAAGTGTAGAATCCTTTGCATTTTTCTCCTTATAAACATGTGAGTGGTAGGGTCCTTCACCCTTCTCTGATATCTGCTAGTTTCCTCCACTATACAAACTATGAAACCTATCCAACATTTCTTTTATAGTTTCACAGTGTCTCACATAAAGATTATCATATATTGAAAGCCCACACAAAATAATCTATTTATCAATATCATTAAATTCATTTTTTATTCCATAATCCATCGATAGAATAATATATTCATCAAGGGACATCAAATATATATCTAATTTCACCTTCCATGTTTCACCTCTGTGATGAACTAGAACTCCTTATTGATCCATTTCAAAAAATAGGAAAATTTCTGCCAATACCCCCCAGATCTATTCTCTAGCGATTAAGTTGCAACTAGGAGCTCCACTCTGATAGACTTGTTTGAAAAGCAGAGCACTTGCTTTAGAGGGGGTGTTAATAATAGTCGGCGGCATTTATATAATTTTTTTCCACTTAATTTTTATTTTACAACACATATCTGAAGCAATATTAAAGAATTTAGAAGCATCAAAACATTATTAAAAACAAAAGTAAAACATTCAACACAAGACACAAAGATTCCAGTTGGAAAACCCCCTCCAGGTCAAAAATAACCCTTGTTGTTGTTTTGTTTCTTCTTGTTCTCTTATTATTATATAATCAAATAATTTACATCTATTTTGATGGTTGCCACCATCAAGGAGCCACTACCCTTGTGATTAGTATTACTGGAAACTGCCAGCTAGGAAGTTTATACTCACATGACTCTACATGCTACCACCAAGTGAAAGCTACCACTCCCATCAAACATCACCTAACTACCACTAGACTATCCAACCACCACTTGATGAAGATGCTATTCCTAATTACTATTTTTCTGTCCACCACCAACAAGGAGCCACAATCCCAATCTTGTTCAAAAATCATATAATGGAGGTCGGCACCTCCTCAAAATATTGAAGCCACACTTTCATTAATTTTCAAACTGGAATACAAGGAGAACTTCACAACTCAACAACTACATATTAGTCTCCATAAAGGATAGAATCAATCGATACAAACACTGCATAAAATAATCTAATAAAAACACTAGCAACCACCCTCTTCGTAGTAGATAAATCTTCTCACAAACAAATGTTGCATAAAACAATAAATTGTATAATACAAAAGTAATTACGAATCACCAAAAATATATTCAACCAATCCTTATTTCATCTCCTTTCTCTCTACATAAAATTTTGGTTGAGATAAACCTATGCTACCTTCTCTAATACCTACAAACTACTTCAGAATTTCTGCATCATATATCTTATAGGTTGCACACTATTATCCTCTCTTAAGATTCACACTCACTCAACACCTAACATAACCAACCTCTCTATCATTGATCTCTCTCCAATATATAGATTCTCTGAAGTTACTAACTAAATAATTACCAATGTACTGAGCTCAACAAATCTCTGTTCATACACTTAGGGAATGATCCGAAATTTTGAACATATCTTCATCCTTGACTTGATCCACCATTATCTTCAGTGAATGAGAGAGATATCTCCACTTTAACTACCTTTTAGATAATGGTTAACATCTTCTGATTTTTTACAAAAAATACCAAACAAATACCGTCGGAAAAACTCATAAAAACACTTAAAATGTGTGAGGAATCTGGAGAGAACACGTAGAAAGGGTGACACTCCCTTTGCTCTACTAACCTGAGTTATAACACTCCTCTCTAAGCCACATCTAGTGGTTTTTATCCTCTGTGTTACAATAATAACATCTGTTAGTCCTTCTTAGGCCTACTTCCTCACGAAATCTCCCAGTGCTACTTTAAGAGGATGCTTGGGACATCATACTCACCTTCCACAAGAAATTTTCACCTCATGACACTAATCATAGGTCTAATACAAGGGAATCAAACTCATGAAACACATAACCTATATCATATGATCTCCATCTAGTAACTTAAATCTTCCAGAGGTTATCCAACCTCTCCAACACCTATAGGGCCTCCTACACTATCTCCAGAACCTATCAACCTTCCTCAAACACCTATAGATAATTTTCCAACTCTTATACATGATCAAGAACACATAAGACACCTTTGCATCATGCCATGAACATGAAGACCTAGTTAGGAAAATGAATAACTCATAAGTCAACCTCCTAAGTTTGAATCAACACCTTTGTTTCAGAACATAATCAATGCAACAACCAATGAACACTCATCACAATCATGAGGAATATCATCATCAGGTTGACATCAAACATATGAAAAATAGTACTAAGACCCAACATATGAAAAATAGTACTAAGACCGTGTTAACATCAATGCCAACAAGTTCTTTGCAAATAAAAACCCAATTTTTTTTATTAAAACCAAACCATATAAAAATCATTGAAACAATTCTAAGTCGATTAAACAGAATAATGATCAAACTACTAAAATGATACAATTTGTTACTAACTAGAAGTACGAGCTACCTAGTATAAAAAAATCCCATATGGATGAAAGAAGAACTTAGTCTTAACATGAAATAATGAAAGATCGAACAACTCCATAAATTAAAGAATTAACAATGGAACTTATATATTAATGAACTCTACATAAAAATAAAATTCGAGAACAAGATTTAGTTTCAAAGCTTGAGTGTTACAAAGAACAAAAACAACAAAAACAACTTAAAAAGGAAGAGTAAATGAAAAACATTTGTTCATTAAAAAAGAAACCTAGCTTTGACAACACCGTAGATGGACTATGATTGCACATCAATAGTTGATTGAATACAGAGTCGTAAAAAACCGTGATTTGGTCGGTAGGAAGATGCATCACGGAAATGCTAGAAATCGAGACGTTTAAGTAATAATGTATTTGTATCAAAATAATTGTCACTATAGTTAATCGATACCAAAGAATTAAAGATTTAGTATACCACATTCACACGGTAGTTGTAAATAGACTAGAACAAATAAAAACTAAGCAACGTATCATGTGACAAAACAATCTGTTATACATATATATATATATATATATATATATATATATATATAATGTCAATCGAACTGCGATGAAATTCGATGCAAAGAATGGTATGAAAAATTGTCACACATTTAAATGATGAGCATAAATCATGTGTATTAATAAAGGTTTGGTAATGTATTATGCAAGTACAAGACATCTGCAAAAGATCTACATAGGATATGTGGCACATAACGGATATATTATAAACCCTCTGGTGAGACTTTGGAAATGGATATATTATAAACCTTCCCCAAAACACCCCAAAAGAAAATAAAGAAAGTAAATACTTAAGAGAAGGCTAAATAGCCTAGAGGAGTGGTCAGAAAATAAAGAAAGTGGTCTTTAAACAAAGAAAGTAAACACTTAAGAGAGGGCTAAATAGCCTAGAGGAGTGGTCTTTAAACAAAGAAAGAAAACATTTAAGAGAGGGCTTAAAGAAAGTAAACACTTAAGAGAGGGCTAAATAGCCTAGAGGAGTGGTCTTTAAACAAAGAAAGAAAACATTTAAGAGAGGGCTTAAAGAAAGTAAACACTTAAGAGAATATTTAAGAGAAGGCTAAATACCCTAGAGGAGTGGTCAGAAAATAAAGAAAGTGGTCTTTAAACAAAGAAAATAAAGAAAGTGAAACACTTAAGAGACGGCTAAATAGCCTAGAGGAGTGGTGTTTAAACAAAGAAAGAAAACATTTAAGAGAGGGCTTAAAGAAAGTAAACACTTAAGAGAATACTTAAGAGAAGGCTAAATACCCTAGAGGAGTGGTCAGAAAATAAAGAAAGTGGTCTTTAAACAAAGAAAATAAAGAAAGTAAACACTTAAGAGAGGGCTAAATAGCCTAGAGGAGTGGTGTTTAAACAAAGAAAGAAGAAACTTAAGAGAGGGCCTAGAGGAGTGGTGTTTAAACAAAGAAAACGCTTAAGAGAGGAGTGGTGTTTAAACAAATCGATAGGAGAGGAGTCATTTAAAAAAGCCTCGATTTCGTAGCTTAGTAGCTTAGAGAAAGCCCTTAAAGGTTCAAAAGATCTATATAGGATAAGGTTTGGTAGTGTATAATGCAAGTACAAGACATCTGCAAAAGATCTACATATCCAAGATCTACATAGAATATGTGGCACATAATGGATATATTATAAACCCTCTGGTGAGACTTGGGAAATGAGACTGATTATATATATATATATATATAATATATATATATATATATATAATAACTTGGACAGAAATATAAAGATATATTGATATATTTTGATCCAAGATTTGGAAATGAGATGTGATTATTATATATATATATATATATAGATATATATATATATATTATATAGTATATATATATATATATATATATATATATATATATATTTATATATATATATAATTGGATAGAAATATAAGGATATACTGATATTTTGATCCTAGTGTGACATATAAATTGGTCGGCTTCTACTTTAATTTAAGGTATTTATTTATTTATTATGATCGGCAAAATTCTTCTTCTCTCAATCTATCAATTTCTGTCCTAATGATGGATCCCCTTTGGGGTTCGAAACGTCGACATGATGAAAAAGATATTGTGGATAATCCGGGTCATATTTTTCCAAAAAATGACCACAGAAGTTTAAAATGTAATGTAAATTCAAGTCAACAGTTTTAATGGAAGGAAAATGCAATGCTTTCATTAATAAGAACAAATCATCTCTTTTAAAAAAAAGATATCTTATGTCATGATGGACTCAATAAACCTTAATAGTTGAGATTAAAGATAATAGCCTGTAAGAAAAAGAAAAATTTTAAGGAATAAAATATTATGTTAGGAAAACAGTCAAGGATGTGATTGTATGATGATTTAAAAAAAAAATGTTGGAGGTATATTACATATTTTGTCAAACCAATAACTAGTCCTTTAATCAAACCTTACATACCTATTTTACCTATTAGGGAAGCCTATTGAAAACACTGAATTGAAAATAAATGTATTTTTTTAAATTTTTCTCCAAACCGAAATCAACAATCTTCATTTGATAATATGTTTTGATTACCAACCTCAAAAGCAATATCTATCTGATAGACGTCACCTATTGATTGTGTTGAAATATCTTGTATTTGAATCCATATAGATATTTCCTCAATAAAGAGTAATCCATCAAAATGATTGTACAATGTCATACTGTCATGTAGTCTAGTCCCATAGAAGGCATTTATACTTGCGAAAGGTTGACCTTTGTAATGAGATTCTACACCTTCACCTTCAACTTTAACCAAAAATCCACCCAAGTTGGTTTGCAAAATGAGAGGTACTATAGCCAAATCCAACATCCTTGGTAAGAAAAAAATAGTAATTGAAACCAGCTTGTGAGGGCTACTACCATCTCTTCAAAATATAGGCATAAAATTGTTAATTTGTGCTAAATGGCTGGAAGACACATAAAATGGTTTCATGCAAATATTCAAAAATGACAAGAATGAAATTAAAGGGGAAAGTCAAGGATACGACCCCCAATCCATAAAGGATGGGTTGATTTCCACATTGGGAGATGAAGTTCTTTCATAAGGTGCATGTTGAATATGTTCCAAATTCTCATTCTTAATAGATTTATTTTAATTTCAAAGATATGATGGTGAAGGAAAACATGAAACTATAGTTCTAGCATCCTTTAATCTAAATACAACAATGGAAATACATGCATCATAAGTTTGTATTATCACCTTGAATACTCTACAAAAGGCATCAATCTGATACATCTTACATCTTGAAAATGTTATCCTCTTCCATTTTACTTTCATGACCACATGCCATAGTATATTCAACTTTCTTTGCATCTGCATAGTTCAATTATATTGTATTGTACTAAACCAAGTCATTATTTCCAATCAAGGTTTTTCATTTTTAACTATAAACAATATGTATATAGCATCTTAGTTATGCAACTTGTCGATTTTTCTAAGTTCTTATAGTTGATAATTACTTCTGATTATATTCACTTTAAATTATTTCATATTCACATTAATCATTAAGTAATTGCATAGAATATCTTCATCAATACATAGTAGGATCATAAAGAGACAACCAAACAAGAACACATGTATTTTACCCATGGAAAACCCACATTGGGGAAAAACCCAACAACCCTTTTCTTAGAGAAATAATTAGGTTCAACATAGATACATCAAGTCAACGTCAATATGACTAGTAAAATAGTCCTTGGTCACAGTTGGTCAAGCTTCCCTTTAGACAAGTCTTTCCTTACTCAGAGATTTAGTCATCTTTCTTTCCTTAGAGATTCATTCCCACACTTTCCTTATAGATTTAAAAACACAATTTCCTCAAAGATTTGGTCCTACACCATGCCATAAATCTGTCCTTGTATAAGCCTCAAATTCCATCCTCTTCTTGTGTCTGATTCGACCTCAGACTCATCCTTGTGATGATTTGAACTCTAACTCAGAAGTGATCTAAGTTCATGCTTGAGGAGGAGGAAAACATGACATATATATGGACTTCCATAAGGTTGAATAGGTGTGACTATAGGGGAAATCTAACCTAACTGCTTGGAGAGCCAAATTTATGTTTTGGAGCAAAAAAAACAATATTAAAAATTCAAAATTTCCTTTCATTTGAAGCCGACATCAAGAAAATGCATTACAATATTTTAAAAGGCTAAAATAAAAATTATGAAGACCGACCATAGCTACAAAAATTCAGCACTCCCTCTTAGCTAGGGAGTTATTCATAATAACTATCTAGATGTTCTCTTGTTGAAAAATTTCTCTAAGAAAAGGTTATAACAATTCATCATTAACATCAACATCATATACTTACCATAATCCTGGTTAATAACATTGACACATGGTAAATAAATAACATTAAAAAGTTTCCATAATTATGTTCGATACATTTGAACTATCGTGTATCCTCACCATAATCTTGGTTGGTACTCTTGACACATGGTACACCAATAACATCAACTAGTCACCATAATTTTGATCCATCTTGCACATGGTATATTGACTAGTCTTGGTTCACCATCATTTCTGTTAATAGTTTTGACACATGGTGAATCTACAAAGGAAACACTCTATCCGAGTAATTATGGGCTTGATTCTAAATAATCTCACTCAACCTATCTAGAGAATTATGAGCTTGATGTTGAAAGACACCCACTCAATTGTGTGATCTTGGGTCTCTAAAACCATTCTTCCTAATTCATGTCAACATACTTGACACAGGAAGAATGATTTTCCTATGTTGGAACATTCTCCCTAATTGCAATAATACTTGACACAAGGAGAATGTCTATCCATGATTCTATTACTCTAGACCATTTTCCTTGATCCTAGTCAACGTGACCTAGGGAGAATTATTTTTCTAGACAAAACCATTTCATCGCTTCCTCTTGTGGAGAGAGACATGCTCAATCACTCCAAGCTTGTCCTCAAAGTATTCAAGCTTCATCCTAGAACATAGGATTTGTCAGCAATATGATTGAATTAAGAATAGTATTGAAGCCATACTACTTCCTTCTATACCATGTCTTGGTACTAGATCCCATTTTTATTTCACTTGTCATAATGGTTATCACCTACACCTGATCAAGACAATATTGCAAGTAGCTTTTGAAGCCATAATACTTCATAACTCACCAACCAAGATACATTATACTTAGCCTCTGTAGTACAAATGTCTGCTTCTTTGTAATCCAAGAAATCATCACAAAGCCCATACTAAATCAATATCATGATGAAATATTTCTATCTCCTACACTCTCTACCCAATCTGAATCATCATCATGACTACTTGCTAGTTACCTTAACTGGGTTCTCTTTCTTAAATAGTTTCTACTATGGAAATCATGGCTACTCTCTGAGCCTGATAGTCCATCATTTGAAACTTAGAGGTTAAATCCATCTGAAGCTGAAATAAAGTGTTGGTGAAAAAATGATGGACAGGTAGAGACCTTGGGTTCAAGAAAAGGGGCAAACAAAGAGTTTGATGTATTCTAGCATAGCACCAACACTTTCACCTTATTCAAGAATAATAAGTCATCTCACTAGAGGAATATTGTGACATTACATAGTTAAGGGATTGGAACCAAGTATCAGGAGGAACTGCACAAATGCTAACAATACTCTTCAAACTTAGAACTATGGCATCATGTATATAATAATTATAAAAGAAACCAACTAAATATTCCAAAAGAACATCGAATATTCACATACATTCATAATAAAATCTTAAAGGGGCTCACATAAAACCAACACAAGTAGGCCATCAAACATCCCTACAACTTTCTCTTCCATTAATTTCAACCAACATTACATCATTACATTTAGGATCAGATGCCTTCTCCATAGAAAAGGAACTAGGAATATGATATAATATGAGGCTAGGTGATTATAGAGTCATTTGAGATCAATAATCTTTGCGACAACATTTTAGTACACTCCTCTCTCCCTCGGTTTGGATTTTCCTTTAGCTTTTAAGCATTCCACTCAACCGGACTGTTGCTTTCTTCCTATGATGCCCTACCCTTTCCTTTTCAGTTGCTTTTGTTTCTTGGATGTGACTACGTCCTTTGCTATTAACAAAATTTTGGCTCAACTGCGACTGCATGTGCCCTAATTTCCTTGAATGATCTTCTGCAACTACCAGATTTCAACAAATTCCTTCTCCTTCCTTAGTTGTGTCCTTAGCAACTTTCCATTGGTCACATTTGGTTAAAATATGGTCAAAATGTCAAACATGAAAAAAAATGGTCCCGAAAATGAAGGACAGAATAGACCCCAACCATAATCAATTGACTAGTCCCTCAGTCAATCATTTGTTGGTGCTACTTATGCTTCTTTCTATTGTAGGGCACCTATTGGGGTTAATCCTCCTTGGCCTGTTCCTTCAAATGGAGGACCCAACTATGGGATATATTGGATGGTTTTTATTTTTAATTTTGTACTAAGAAAGTGTCGCCTACCATGGACCTATGAGGGTGCTTACTTGGTCAATGAATTGTGTTGTGAGTTCCAGTTTTGGTTGAGCAGGGCATGTCATCAAGATGGAATGCCATCGAGTTGTTAGAAAATTATATAATACAGAGCAATGGAACACATAAAATATTGTAGAAATATAAACACAGAAAACGCCTAAAACAAGAGAGACACAGATATACGTGGTTCACCCTGTTTGGGCTACGTCCACCCCGAACACCCAATCCTTCCTTTCTATTATCCAGCAAAATGAAGAGACACAACCTACAGGAAATCCACTGTAATATCCTCTGTTTTCTCTCACAGTCTCACCTCTTTGTTTCTCGCTCACACATGGAATACACATCGATTACACAACCTCAAATACAATGCCCTCATACAAAGAGAGGGGTTGCCTTCTATGGCAAAAAACCCTAAACTAAACATAAGTTCTACCGTCAGATCATCCACCTAATGAATGGCCCAAATTGACTAGAAATTACTATACTTTTACAAGGCAGATTTACATCTGTTTTTAGCTTTGGGGGCGCTGCCCCCGAGCCCCCACCAGGGGACCACTGGCCCCCGAACCCCTCAGCCGGGGGGGATCGGTCCCCCCGAACCCCCGCGGGGGGGACAAGTTCCCCCCGAAGCCCCCCGTGTGGAGCGGTGTACAAACTTCCTGGGTATACATCCGGCTGAAACAAAGACCTCTGAACAATCATGCTCCACACACAACAATCTCCCACTTGGAGAATGATTGTAGCAATTCCATCGCTGCTTCATTTGCTAGACAATGACTCCTCTTTTGGACCTGGCTGTTTCTCATCTTCATCGTCATCCTTGAAGACCAATTGAAACTGAGCATGTTCTCAGTTTCTCCGTGGTTACAAATTTTGTTAGCATATCTGCAGGATTCTAGCTAGTGTGTATCTTTTCCAGCTTCAACTGTCCATCTTCCAACACTGATTGTATGAAATGGTACTTGAGATGTATGTGTTTAGTCTTGGAATGAAATGCTGAGTTCTTTGCAAGATGAATGGCACTTTGGCTATCACTGTATAACGTGCCCATATCATGCTCCTTACCAAATTCACCCATAAACCTTTGTAACCAAATCATTTCTTTACTAGCCTCTGTAGCAGCAACATACTCTGCTTCTGTTGTTGAAAGTGCAACAACACTTTGGATTTTTTGAAACCCAACTGACAGCTGTTCCACCAACAGTGAATACATATCCTGTAGTGCTACTTCCTGTTACTCTGTCCCCCGCCATATCTGCATCAACATATCCCTGTAGAGAAATGTTTGAACCACCAAAGCATTATTGCTTGATCTGTGGTACCTTTCAAATATCTGAGAATCCATTTCACTGCCATCCAATGTTCCTTTCCTGGATTGTTCATGTACCTGCTTACAACTCCCACTGCATGTGCAATATCAGGCCTTGTGCAGACCATTGCATCATTAAGCTTCCAACTGCTGATGCGTATGGAACTTTAGACATATAATCCATGTCTTCTTGGGTCTTTGGGCACATTTCCTTGCTAAGTTTGAAATGGCTAGCAAAAGTTGTACTAACTGGTTTTGCATTGTGCATGTTAAATCTTTTCAACACCTTTTGTTTGTACTCATTCTGAGACAATGTTAATTTACGATTTTTCCTGTCTCTAGTTATTCTCATACCAAGGATTTGTTTTGCAGCTCCCAAATCCTTCATTGCAAATGAATTTGCCAATTTTCTTTTGAGCACATTTATTTCCTGTATGTTAGATCCTGCAACAAGCATGTCATCTACATACAATAACAATATAATATAGCTGCCATCATTTTGCTTTTTCAGATAAACACAATGATCAAAGTGACATCTAGTATAACCTTGTTCAGACATAAACTTGTCAAATTTTAGATACCACTACCTTGGAGCCTGTTTTAAGCCATACAAGCTCTTCTTCAACCTGCACACTAGTTTCTCCTTCCCTTTCACTTCATATCCTTGTGGTTGCTGCATATATATCTCTTCCTCCAAATCCCCATGGAGAAAGGCTGTCTTTACATCTAACTGCTCAAGATGCAAATCTTCAGCTGCTACAAGACTCAAAATAGTTCTGATTGAAGTCATTTTAACAACAGGAGAAAATATTTCATCAAAATCAATACCTTTCTTCTGTGCAACCCCCTTCACCACAAGTCTAGCTTTGTACCTCTGTTTTCCTCCATCTTCTTCCTTCAACCTGTAAACCCATTTATTCTTCAATGTAGTTTTTCCTGCAGGCAACCTGACTAAATCCCAAGTCTGGTTATGCATTAAGGAGTCCATCTCTTCTTCCATGGCTACCTTCCACTTCTTCCTGCTTTCAACCTGCATTGCTTCTTCATAACATTCGGGTTCACCAGAATCAGTCAACAATAAATAATATAATGAAGGAGAGTATCGTTCAAGGGGTCTACTTATCCTGTTAGATCTTCTAACACCGCTTTCAGGTGTTTGGGGTGCCTGTTGCTGTTGTGGTGGTTGCTGCTGTTGTGGCTGTTGATTATTATTATTTTCAAGCACCTTTACTTTTTCAGTGATTTCATCGAGAACTGTGTATTCCTTGTTTTCTTTTTCCTGTTTCTTTTCCTGCAACTGATTCTTATACAAGACCTTTTCATTGAATGTTACATCTCTGCTCCTAATGATTTTGTGATTTTCATAATCATATAAGCGATAACCAAAATCATTAACACCATATCCAATAAAGGTACATTTCTTTGACTTTGCTTCAAGCTTTGTTCTATTTTTTTTATCAATATGGACAAAGGCCTCACAACCAAAAGGCTTTAAAATAGAGTAGTTTACCTTTTTACCTGTCCATGCTTCCTCTGGAACACCACCATCCAAGGAACTTGAAGGCCCTCCGTTTATTAGATAAACAGCAGTATCTACAGCATCTGCCCAAAACTGTAAAGGCAATCCTGCATGCAATCTCATGCACCTTGCACGCTCCATGATTGTCTTGTTCATCCTTTCTGACACGCCATTTTCTTGTGGTGTTCTTGGAACTGTCTTCTC
>APFE030176462.1:40512-57391 GCA_000404065.3 Pinus taeda
CCCCGAGCCCCTGTTGGGGGACTGCTGGCCCGCGGACCCCCATGGGGGGGACAAGCCCCCCCCACACCCCCCCGCGTGGAGGGGTGTACAAACTTCCTGGGGTATACATCCAGCTGAAACAAAGACCTCTGAACAATCATGCTCCACACAAAACACGAGTTTCTTCCTTTGCATTGATCTGTTTTAGCTTTTGAAGTGGACTTGTTCTGTTGGCTTAGGGTCATGGAGCAGAGCCTTTGTCTCACACAATTCGTCCTCAATTTTCATGATCTAGTTTTCGAGGACATCCGCATGTACTAAAAGCTCCTTTTGTTGGTTGAGGTCTTGGGTTGCTATGGTCTGGTTGAAGAGCTAATTAGCTTATTGGCATAGGGGTAGACTAGTTGATTTTATTTTGAAGGAAGCCTGACTAGTCTCAAACTTGAGCTAAGAGTTCTTCAGCTTCCCCTGTATCCTATATAATAGAGGCTTTCAGACAAGATGCTTCAACAATTTTCTGCTCGATATCACTAGCATACTAGTTTATGGGATCCAGTAATGCCCATTGGGTGGTGGAAATAGTTATTTTGAGCTCTTTTTTGATTGAGAAGAGGTC
Source organism: Pinus taeda (assembly GCA_000404065.3). Taxonomy (NCBI): domain Eukaryota; kingdom Viridiplantae; phylum Streptophyta; class Pinopsida; order Pinales; family Pinaceae; genus Pinus; species Pinus taeda. Next base: position 41,108 of record APFE030176462.1, read on the forward strand.
AGTGCAGGCAGTTCTGATATGTTCATAGAATTTTGATAGATTGCAGACCGAAAATTATTCTGGTGCATTTGTTACTATTTCCACAATTGAGGGTCAAAGATACTTGAACTTTACACTGAATTCATCAATATGTTTCTATAGGATCTTCTTCTCCTGAAGAATTTGATCTCTTTCTACTGCAATAGAAAAAAATTATTGTTGTTGCACATGTTTGGCTACAAGATTGTGGTGCAACACCTCTACTTAGTGTGCATCTAGTTGAATAAAAGTAAATAGTTGAGATGATGACCAACTCCAGAGGTTGACAAGGGTCGTAGTAGCAGATGTAGGGAACCAAATTTGTAGTGGTTTGCCTTTGGCAACTGATTTCTCAAACTTCCCTTGGGGTGAGGTATCCCACTGTGTGGGCTCAGTGGTGTGAGTACTGATATGGTTTGGGTTGGAATGTGGTGGTGTGTTATAGATCCATCTGGGCACATCAACCCCAACCTATAGATCAGTACTATTAGGGCTCATCAAACCATAATTCAGTTGTTACATGCCCTAAAGAAGTCAACCATCAAAATGCCTAGCTTCCTAAGACGTTTCATGATTGAAATCATCCAGAAACTACCTTTAAGAATATCAACGTAGGTAGGCGTTCGTTAGGGTGTGTTGCAATGCATACCACACACTAATAGGGTGATATGCAGCGCACTTAGTCCCTCTTCAGCTTGCGCTGGGAAAATTTGAGTGAAAGTGCATTGGGGTTTGGGAATATTCTTATCCATTGGATGCATCTATAACTTTCCCAAGTTTATCTACTCCTTTGAGCTCGTATTTGAATGAGAAAGGCAATTAAGGAACATCAATCCCTTTATCCCTTCCTCCATGGAACTAAATTCTAAGTTTGGGAGGGCACCCATTATCATCATTTATAGCATAAATTCCTTCATTCACCTATAAAAAGAACACTCATTCAAGTGATTAGGGGGGTGGAAATCATTGAATTATAGGGGGATGTTGTTAGTATGAGACTTGAGTTGGTTTCAAGTATTGTAATGATGTCAAAATGTCTTGCTTGTAATGAGGAGAGGATAAGATTGAATTGGAGGAGTGATTCTAAATCGGGCAATCAGTTGTAACTCTTCCTTTTACTAATAAAGTGTTCAAAGATTTTTCCATATTCTTGTGTTATTCATTTATGCTTTCATATGTGTATCATATACTTGATTCCATGCTATGTTTAATCAACAGATCATTATCATATTATTTGATCGGTTTTTGTCTTCTGTCTATGTGCAGGTACTCTTCAAGTGGATTAAGTATGGAGAGGAGCAACAAAGTTGGTCAAGGGAGATAAGGAGCAAGTGAAAGCTACAGGTAGGCTTCTTTGCCTCTTATTTAATCTATTGGTCATAGGAAAAGTAGAGAATGCTTTGCACTATTGTTCTAGACTTAACTACTAGTCTAGGGGTTTAAGCGTTTATCCGTAGACACTAAAACTTCCCAAAACATGGTGACAGGGGGTCAGGGTTGGATGTTAGGGGCAAGGTGTGTATGGTTTCTATGCCTAGGATGTTAGAGTTGATAGGTTCACCAGTTGTTGTTAATAGGCCTGGTGATATTAGTAAAGATAATAGAGATGTATTAATAGACTCCATTTTTGTAGGGCAAACTGTGAGTGCTTCATTTGTAATGTTTGTAATGGACTAGATCACAAAGTCTATTTCCATTTCTTCCTTGACACTAATAATATTTCAAGATGGAATAATCTTTTGAGATGGTGGATGAGGTTGAGGTTTTTTGGAGTGATGGATTGTGTGACATTGGGGATATAGTGGATGTGGATGGCTATTTTTCCTCAGTGATTGGTGTGCTGATATGGGATTGTGGTTCCTCATCAATGAGATCAACAACTTGAGTAGAGGAAACTTTAATCTGTTTATTGGGAATTAATGGTGGCTTGGTGGAAAGTGGGACAGTATTCTGGATGGTCGGTTCAGTATGAGAATGAGGGCCCACAAAGGGATTTGAAGCAATGGATAGCTATAGATCAAGGAAGAAAATGGAATACCATTGATAAATCTAGGAAATTAAGGGAAAGGACTTACTGATGCCCTGAGATCCTGCATAATATTATGAAAAGAGATCATCATTGTCTCCAGATTATTCAGAACTGGATTAAGCATTTCCTGTACCATTCGATTCCAGGAGGTAGAAAGGGTTTCGTTAGGAAGTGTCTTAGGAAACATCCCTTCGAAATATTTCATCTTGTCATCTTGAACTTCTCTAGCAACTCTAGGCCAAGATGTGACTTTAGTATGGAATGCCTCCTTTGAGAGAACGTAGGGATGAGCATGCATCTGGAACGTGTCTGGATTAATTCACTTAGGGAGAATCCAGGTGCTTCTATGGATTACACTATAACATGTTTCTAGTGAATATTCATCTTGGAGCAATAGTGGGATCCTAGACCTGGCTTTGGTGACTACTAGCATCTTTTCATACCATCCAACAAAAGAAGCCTCATTAATTTCCTTACTACTAGGGCCCCCTGAAGTCCACCATGGTAAGTATATGAGTGCAATGGGTCGATCCTTGGAAACTCATTCTATATATCTTCCTTCTTGTGGGAACCACTTCATCATATCTAAGTAAACAACAAGATATCCATATAAAAAATATGTTTCCCTCTTGTACACATCTTCACGGGTTTCAAAGAGCTCATGCAACAGATAACTGCACCAATTTATCTATTCACCTTTCACACAAGCTTCCTCTATTTAAATGGTTTCCAAGGTGCACTCACCCCTTGAGTAATGATACATTAGTTTTCTAGTAGTTGTATAGCAGAGGAATTTGATGGTAGGCTTGTTAATTGGTTTAATAAGGGCTCCCTTACCACCACATTGAGTATCATACTTGCTGTACTAGTTGTTGTCACCCATCTTCTTTCCCTGCTTGGAAGTATTATGGAATGCATATAACACTATGGATCTTGTAGTAGATAGTCCTATTAGTCACTGAATGTCACTAGCATGTATGGGGTATTCCTTGTTAAGCCAGAGATAACCCCGTGCATTCAGTTGATGAGGAATTTGGTACATCGCATTGGTGCTCCTAAAGTGCGAAACACTAGTAATCTTCTCAAATTTAGTAGCGTCAAACTATGGAGGCCTCTAAAATCCTCTTTGATTCTAGATGAATAACTTCCATCTGACTTGGTTGTGGCTTCTCTAAAATAATCGCACTTGAGCATGGGGAAGTGGAAAGAGTTTGAGAGGTCATTATCCACAAGTGTGGCCTTGTCATATTTTCCATACAGAGGCTCAGTTTTAGTGACTCTTGAGTTGGATTGATGCATGGGAACAAATATTATGGCTGTAATTCTATGATTATACACAACATACACATGAGGTTTGAATTTGGGTTGAGGACTGGGGAAATTCGACACAGAATCCAGACTAGGAAATTTGACCACCTATGGTTTTCTATTGGATAACTTATCATTACCATGCAAACTAAATAGAAAGATTTGACAAAAAGTTTTCTATCAAACCATTTAACTAGTTAATATGACAACTTTCTATACTTTATTCAACTTGTGGCCATAATGATGATTGTGATCTGGACATGACCAAGATGGCAGAAAAAAGGAAAAGGAGGGTGATAATCATGGTTAATTATGATGATATGATGGAAGGTTGCTAGAATTTTATGACCATATCATGTCAGCAATATTAAGGTAAATATGTATCCCAAATTCAAAATGGCATAGGGAATTATACTAATTATTATGGATAAGATGACTGCCATGTGTGACTCCGCAACCACAAGTAGTTGAAGAGGGAGGCAATTGAATAACACAACTAAGTAACTAACATGTATTTAATGGTGTCTGATGTGGCTAAAATAGTGTACAAATATTTATTCGTAATTGATGTGACTGAAATAATTGACAAAATATAATATCTAATGCAACTGAGGAGATTGACACAACTAAAATAGTTGAATGACTCTACCTAGACCTAACTATAATCCCTTTTTAGAGATCAAATCAGTTTGACATGGAACCAGTTGTGTCATGGAAGGGCTTTAGGCATGCACCATTTAGCCATCTTAGCAATAGGACTCCATGCAGTTGCACGAGTTTGACAACTCTCTATTATTTCACTTCTACAACAATGAATGGTCCTAACCAATGTATTCTTAGCTTTCTAGGATGTCTTAGGAATTTACTATTGTATAAGAGAATCTAGTCCCCACCTGCAAAGTGTTTCCACTTTATGTGTCAATCGTTCCATGTTTCCTTCCTTTCCTTCTCAATAGTCTAGTGGAAGTCCACCAGGAACTTAGCTTCGTCCAACTCCCTGAGTTCTTCCAACCCCTTTATAATTGATTCACCTTATGACATGTGAGTATCCCATGTAATGAAATGGTTGGGAATTATGAACTCAATGGATACTATGTCTTCTTTTCCATAAATAAGATTGAAGGGAACATACTTGTGTAGGTCCTTGACAGTTGTACGATAGGCCCATAATGTGGCTAGTACGTGCACAACGTAGTCATCTCAATTAGTAGAGAAGATAAGAACACACTGTCACAATATTTGGTCAAGCCCACAATGTATAAATATCCTATGATCAATTGGTAGTCTCGAGCTCAAACTACCATGTGCCTTCACTATGTCTCCATGTACTCCGAGCATTTTCTTATGGCTAGGAATAAAGCAATGTCATCCAAATAGTCTGGTATGGCTTCAACTCAAAATAGATCAGTGTCTCATAGTTGATCATCCACTACCCCCTAGCTTCACCCAAATATTTCTAGTAAATATGATCCGAATCCATGTTATACCTTCCTAGCTTGGTAATTACTTCAAATGTGAACTCCTAGAACAACAGAAGCCACCTACAAATCCTTCCTTTGAGTAGAGACTTATTCACTAAGTACTTTAGGGTGGAGTGATCAGTAAAGAATTTGAACTCTCCCCAGAATATAGTGCCAGAAATTTTGTAGAGAGTACACCATCACAAGCATTTGATGCTCAGTTTTGGTATAGTCCCTTTCTGCCAAGAAAAAAAATTGTTATCAAATTAGATCTGGTGATTGAGGTTTTCATCTTTGGGTTGAGCCAAAACAACTCCCAAATCAATTTGAAATGCATCGATATGGACATGGAATTGCTTGTTCACATTTGGATATAACACGATTAGTGTGCTTGCCAACTTTTCCTTTAATATATTGAAAGTAACTTCACATTCATCGAACCATGAAAATATTTCATATTTCTTGAACAAATTTTTGAGCAGTGTAGTAATCAAGGCATAGTTGTGGATGAAACCTGTGATAATATCCTCCATGACCGAGGGTGGATCTTAGCTGCTTAACACTTGTTGATGGTGGAAATTTTAGGATTACAACAAACTTATTAGGACTGACACATGCTCCCTCTTTACAGACTATATGCCCCAGAATTGTTCCAAAATGGATGGAAAAAGTGCATGTTTTCAAGTTTAATGAGACTTGTAATTGTTTACAGCAAGCAAACATCACTCAGAGAAAATTTGATTGTCTTTTCAATAAACTATAGACTATCCAATCATCCTTGTAAAACTTCAGAAACCTATGAATATAGTCCAAAAAGGAATTTATTACATTCCTTGAAAACACAACCATTGCATTCTTGAGTCCAAAGGGAATGACATGGTAGGCATATGACCCCCATTCGGTTGTGAATGTGGTTTTTTTCTTATCCTCCTCTACAATACAGAATTGGTGGTAACCAGAGAATCTATCTACGAAAGAGTAGGCCTCGTTATCTACGACATTGTCTAGGACTTCGTCGCTGAATAGGGTAGGGAAAGGGTCATGAACACATGCATTTTTCAGACTCCCTGATCTGAAAATGGGATACTTAGGCTTCTTGTCTAACATACAAGAACCTCTCCCACTTCCAAAGCTTAAATATTCCCAAATCTTTATTATTAACCAATGCGGAACTAAATATGTGCTTGAAAATAAGGTGTATGCGGGTATTTGTTTTTTAACTGGTTATATGCTTTAAAATATGTTGTTTGTGTTGTAAGTTGATGTGCTTAAAATGATATATAAATACATATACAGTAAATAATGCAGCAGCAAAACAAACACATAAGGCAAAAATTTAATTAGGAGTTCACCCAAAACCCTTGGGCTATGTGTCTGTGAGCTCTAGTCAACTCAACTAGGCTCTCTGGGATTATGGCAAAGTCCTTTTACAAGCTCCTAGCTCAAATCCACTGTTTTACATAGAAACGATGGGTTTTAGACCACCATCTCATCCCTGGCTCTGAAGCTATCACTCTGGCTCTTGGCTTTGGCTCTGGCTCTAGCTCTTGGCCCTGGCTCATGGTTCTGGCTCTCGCTCTTGGCTCTCAGCTCTGGCTTTGGCTTTCTGCAACTTACAGCTCTTTGGATTTTCACCTGACCTCCAAGTGACTCCCTCGGCTACTCTGCATATTCAATTTTTTCTTTGTTTACTCTCTTTTGCCTTAGCTTCCTACTTTGGCTTAGATACCCCATCAATTGGCTCTCTCGCTTTCTTTGAGGCATTTTTTGGATTTTCGGCTACCTCAATCATTCCTCTATGATTCATTATCCCTCTACGGCTCTATGGTTTCTCTGCTCCCTCTCAGTTAGACTGGCCATCTGACTCGATGGCTTCGTGGCTTCAAAATGCATCATTGCCTATAAAAACGCCTGCTGTAGCATGGCATGATGATCAGGAGCCATTATAGAGGATTTAGGGCCGTTTTCTAGGAAAAAACTCGAGAACTAGAGAAAATTTCATTACACAAAGATTTTTTCAAAATACACTATCGGGCGTGATTTCTGGATGTGAAATCCCATTCAAATGCCCCTAAATCCCTATCGGGTCTACCATTAGGTAGTATATCGCATCGCATACGTGTTTTGGGTAAAATTCCAAACATATGGGAAATACATGAAAATATGAATTACCAGACATGAAACATTATGGAATCGGCCCTATAAACTTATCAGGTCGAGCCCTTATCAACGTCAAGGATCGCTGATTTAATCCTGGTCATCGATTTGATCCCACGATTCGATGGTCCAGATCGCATCACATCGCTTTGGGGGATTTTCCTTTGTATTTTGGTTTTCATGCTGAAATGCGCTAATACACAGGAAATCCCTTTACGGTGGAACTCAAACATTATGAAGTCGGGTTTATAAAACCCATCAGGTCTGGCAATCGCATGTTCATGTATTATCACCCCTTTTATTATTGCGATGTGACGTTGTGATGCGATATATCAAAATCACTCATCGCACAGCCTCGGGGGTTCGTCCCTTGTCATATGCCATCGCCAATGCCGATCTGCTGATTTCAGCAATTGCAATGTCACTTTGGCCCGGTCCTTACCTTTGTTATTTCACATGTTTGCCTCCGACCTAATATGTCAGGGATCAGCAATTGGGGGTTTCTCCCCTTTCCACTTAAGTTCGTCTTTTGGATCTTCTCTAATGTGATTTCCTTTTATAAGGGTTTTTTCCAATTTTTAGGGGATTTCGCCTCTTTTTCCAAATAACAAAGGGAAACTTCTTTTTGCGATAACTTCTGCATCCTAAGTCCATTTTTTCCCATTCAAGTTGTAGTAGATTCAGAAGGAAAAGATCTCTGCAATGGGGCTATTTCCAGGAACTTCCTTGGACTTTAATTTTCCTTTATGAGGAACACTTAGACTTAGAAGTCTATCCAAAATCCATTTTGGATCACACCTTCCCACTAAAAGAACTTTTGGTCTCCAAAAGACCGAAATACTGATTTGAATAGTAAATGAGAGTAAGAACAGCCTCTTCTTTCAGCCTCCATACACTTGCTTTGCATAGTGCCTCTGAACCAAAGCCTTTGACCACTTTCCTTCGTGGATATTGTTAGGTTCCTATACCAATAGGTTTCATTTTTCATGATTGATAGTGGAAGGGCTAAATATGTTCATCATTGCATGTTGGAAAGGTTCCATATTTTGTATACAGACTAGGAAAATTAAAAGATGAAAAGAGGGTATGCCTTAAAAGAATAATCAAAAGGCAAGAAAACCAATTAGTCAGAAAGAATAGTGAAAATGAACGTCAATCAAAGACCAAGAAAGTGGCCAGTCAAAATGCCACTACTATCTTATTGGCAGCATCACAATGTGAAAATACTGTTGCTAATCATACTTGATGGATGACCCAATAGTTCAATCTAGACCATGCCATGTTTAAATTGTTTGTTGCAGAATAGAGAATGATTCTTGTCAAAACAGCTCAAGCTTGGCAGATGACTAGCTAGGTAGAGAAATGAAGGAGCCCAACTGCTTAATCTGGGTCCTTGGAAGAGATAAGGGTAGATTTAGATAGGAGGGCAGTCAAAAGAAAAGAGGATAATCAGGGTTTGCTAATCTAAGTGCACCCAACTCAAGGAAGAAAAAATGTTAGGATTGTTAGGCTGGGTAAGTAGTTTGAGGTTGCAGAAGCAAGTGTGTGATAATTATTTGGCTTGTCAAAAAAGACTCATCTCATTCATAGCATTGACACCATGGCAGTGGCCTGATGGTACAACAGTAGAAGCATGACTAATTTCCCTTCTTTCACCCAAAGATCATTTACTAATACTCCCCAAAGACCTTGGGATCTGCCCAAAAGGCTTGTTTCATTTCATTCCAGTACCAGCCCCAAGTCAAACTCTCAGTTGACTAAAGGAAAAGAATCCACATTTCTTGTGTAAAAATTATCATTCTGAATTCTATTCCTCTTCTGTGTCTAAGTTTCATTTCATAAGCTTAGCATTTTCCCCTTCATTTTCACCTCACAAAGTCATATTAACAGCTAATTTTATTATTTAGCTCCTTAACATTGATTCCCTTCCCTAGTTCTACAAAAAACTATATAAAATCCCAAAAATCTATTTAATACCCCACCCCATAGCAATATAGCTATATAAGTCAGTCTTGGGAAATATTTAGTCCATCTGGGACTAATATTAACCCTCCCCCGCCCTAAAAACTATGGAATTCGATTAAACCCTTGGGTAAAATTAATAACCATACTGCCCCTCCGCTCACAAACTTTATTATCTTCCCCCCTGCGCTAATGTTTAAATGTTTGTTTATATCTTAAATTAAAAATAAAACGGACTTTTTCACAGAAAAACCCTCGCTAAACGAAAGTTTAAACCCACCCCCGCTTATATTTTTTATTTTTATTATATATCTGGCGGGTCCCGTACCTAACCTTCCACCGCCACGTATCCCCCACCAGCCGTCCAATGGTCATCCCTTCGAATCCAAGGGTGGGCGGTCGTTTTCACATGCAACCCGACGGATATTTAGCATCTAGGGGATTGGCGGTTTCACTGCCATACCCCCGCCACGCATTGTCTTCCCGGTGTGTTCGGAGGCCCCTCCCCCGATACCACTTATGCCGAAAGGTGGTGCGGGGAAAACCGGATACCACCCTCTGCCCCTTGGCGCCAACACCATGTCATCTGTGACGTCACCGCCGCATCCATGCCCTTCCGCCGTGCCATTGCCACCTAATTTGCCCACGTTCACGCCCTGCCGCCGTGTCCTGTGCCACCTCACCACCCACGTCAGAAGTCCACATCATCCTGCCGTACCCGAGACCCGCTAATGACGTCATGCTGACGTCATTGCCAAAAAGCGCCAAAGGCGCAAAAAAATCCCAAATTTGCATAAAACAATGCAAAATGACCATTTTATGTCATTTTGATTGGTTATTTTGGGAGCGCTGTGCATGCCATTTATGTCGATTTGCTGCCCAACCTGGAATTTAGCCATCCAAGCTGCTGCTGCCTGCAAATTCGACTCAATTGCTCACCATTGTACCAGCTCAACACCCTCGGCGCCGTGAAAACCAGGTATTTTCCCACAGTCAACCTTTTTCACCCCTATTTTCGCCATTTTGTCCATTTTTACCTGCATAAAATTCTGCAAGCTCCCACACTAAGCCAATTATGCACCTAAGTGTTGTCTAAATTTTTTGGTTAGCCTCCTCTTCCCACAAAGCTCAGTAAACCCGCGTCCGTTTGCAAAAGTTACTTGAAAAATTGGTTTTAAGAGCTTGTGCTATTGACAGAGGTTCACACAGTTGTTCACTAACCACTCTCACCAGATTTCTCTGTGCAAAAGTCCACCTACTCAGCTCAAAGACATTTCTATTTGCCCTACAGTTGTCCCACAAATCTATCAACCAAGGAAAGTTCTGCTCAGACTCTGTGCTTTCTCCTTCGACACATTTTACAAACAGGGAAAGCTACTGCCATATACAAATTCAGTTTGCAGTTTGCATTAATTGTACTAAATCCTGGTTTCAAGTATTAGCACAGAAAAGATTTCCATATGGCCGCTCCAACAGCTTTAAATGTTTCTCCTATCAATGCACCTAACAAGGAGCTTGAAAAACTACCTTTAGCTGACAAGGATTATCTAATTCAGGATTTGGTTGGAGACAGAAACCACTTGCAGACCTTCTGCCAGCTGAGAAATAATTACTGAAACAATAGTGACATGTATGGAATTTGGGAGTCAAACTTGCCCATCTATTTCTTGCCTTCTGTAAATATTTTCCCTGAGATAATTCACCTCTATGCTGAAAATTATGACCCAAGCCTGAGAGTTGTCAAGTCTCCATCTGGGAGCATACTCTTTCATATTACTCCTGATTCCATCAATCAGATGCTGAATTTCAAATAGACCCAACTGTTCATCCCTTTCTCCATGAAATACCTACTAGATGAAGGTCCCAAACTCTCCAGCACTGAGATTGCTAGAATTGCCAATACATTCATGAGAGCAGACCGCCAACCTACAGGGCCACCTCCTTTCCTATATGTCAATTTCAATGAGGTAGGAAAGCTGCTTGTAGACATGATATCCTCCGTGCTGGGTTTCAAAACAAGTGAGCATATCGAGGAAACAGTGTTGTTCCTTTTGTCAACATATAGCCTTGGAAATCCCCCTACTGTCAAGTACAACTATGCCAAGTTCATTGCCAATAAAATGCATGACCAACTGCTAAAGCTGGACAGGGAGGCAGTATTCAAATATTCATCATATATCTATCATTTGTTCATGTACTATCAGTGAGATTACTTCCAATGCCCCATCAAAAAGCTGGATTCACAGGGTGAAAGGAGGTATGTTATCTTTTGGTCATCAATTTTTCATCAAGTCCAGAACTCTCCATATTCTTACTGTGAGTTCATTGACCAATTTGTTTATCCAGTCTCATGTCTCTTGAAAAGAACTCCTCCTCCTAGGTTGTCATATGACATGCAGAAAATATTGCAGCTGTCTAAGAATTATAAAATAGAAGATTGATATATATACCACAATCACACTGTCATTAGGATTTATTGTTGTGAGCTCTGTCCCTACAGGCTCCCAAGATATGTACCCATGAGATTGTTTGTCTTTAAATACTATAGGCAACTCATTAATTCAGATCTTACTCATTTTCATAGTGCCAAGAAGAAAGCTAGCCTAAAATTCAAAGACCATCTAGGCCCCTTTATCATGAACAAGAAAGAAGGTTGGTAGGATGCTGATCAAATACTGGGACAACAGCTTAAACTAAAAAGGAGTTTCTGGTGGGTCCCTTATGACCCTGATGGCTTTATCAGTGCTAGAAGAGTCAAATATAGGCTGTTAGCCTATAAACATTATCAAATTCCACAAATTGAACAATATACCAACAAAGATGAGTGGGTGCCAGGCATATTAATTGAATAATTCACTCAAGAAGAGATACTGGAACAAAATGTCAAAGATTTAGAAAAAACTCTTGACTTGGATTCTTTTCACCAGGTGACATTCAAACTACCACACCAAGTCGGAGAAGGCACATCCACTACTGCAGCTGCATAGACTGCCTAGCAAATACCTACAACAACAACAACTACAACAAAGGGAAAAGAAGTGATGGATACACAACAGGAAACAGAGACAGAACAACCCACCACTTCCAAAGATCAGAGTCAAGGGCAAGCCCCTCCACAGCAGACTAAAACATCACAAATTCCAGTCCTGCAAACTCCTCTTATTGAGGAAAGAGGTAAAAAACGGGATAGAGAGGAGCCCACACCTCCAAGTCGGTCAGCACAGCAACCAGAAGCCAGGAGGCAAACAATTGATCCTCAGGCTGAAGAAGAAATCAGTGAAGAAATGGTAGAGAGCCAGAACAGAGAGAGAGAGAGTCCAGCTAGCAGACTGCTACCAGCTCATTCCAGCAGGAATAAGGTATGCGGCATAGTATAAAGGTGTCTTCTTCTAGGCAGCAAGGCAAACAGCCAGCCGGTATTAAAGGAACTTTCATGGAAATCAAGGCACATAATGAACTATTGAGAACACAACTTTATGATCAATTCTTGAAAACAACACCCTCCAAGCAACAAAGATTGATGGCAGCTTATGATATCAAGGAGGACAAGATGATTTTAACTCATTTTAAGCCTAAAGTTCCACATCCCAAATCATCTACAGATTACATAAAGACAAACATCGAAGTCCTCTCTAAGGACATACATCCAATAGATCAAATTGAGTTGCATAAGCAAATAGTGGAAATGGTCTATGCCACGCTTGTAGATAAGGCCATGCTAGCCCATCAATTAAAAGAATAATTGAAAAATAAAAATACTCAATTGGATTTGGAAAGGATGTCTTCCACTGCCAAGGATAATCGAATAAAAACTTTGGAGGACATTATTGTTTATCTAGGACATAATCCTAAGGATCCAAAGGGTATCAAGGCCCTTATAAAGAAGAAAGAAGATGATATTGCTGCACTCAGAAAGCAGGCAAAGCTGCCTGAAACTATTCACCCTCAAACTACAGAACTTGTACAGGAAAAAGAGGTTGATGACACCATGGATTTTCTTATAAAGATGAATCAAAGAATACTACAGATGGAGGGAGAATTGGAGAAAGCCTTGCAAGATAAACAGGGAGAGTCAACCTCCCAGCCACCTCAAACATCTACAACTCTTGGCCCTACTCCTCCTACACAAACAACAACAACCCCTCCTTCCATTCCAGCACCCACAATGGCTACATCAACTACAGATGCTACAACAGCAACAACAGCAGCACCAGAATCTAGCATGAGTATGGAGGACCTAATGAAAGCTATCAAGGAGCTAGAAATTTAGGTGACAGAAGTAAAAGAGGCCAAAGAAAGGTTGGCCAAGCTAGAAGCCAGCTATGACAAGTCCAAAAAGACAGTGGCCAAGAAGCAAAGGGAAGTAAAAGCCTTAGAGACCAGAGTAAAAGCCTTAGAAAAAGAACTGTCTCTAGACAACACTCTGACTGAGATTAAAAAGATTTTGTGGGCCAAAATTGGCTAATCAATCAATGACCAATGGCGATGAATTCAGGCTATACATGAACAAATTGAATTAATAGGCATGGCTCAATTTGAAATTCACAAGGCCAGAGCAGCATTGGGGATTATGCCTAAGCAGGCCAACAAGATGATCCATTTCCTGAACACTCACACTAAGGAAGAATTGGCAGCACTGGATATCAACAGTCGAACAGATACTATCCTAACAGCAAAGAAGGTTCTGACCTTGAGAAATTTCGTACAAACTCTGGAAAGGAAATGTCAGGAGATGCAGGTAGAAATAAATGACTTCAAGACAAAAATAACAGCATTGCAAAGAAGCGGATTGCCCAGCCTAGTAACCGGTGCTGGAAAACTATTGTCCTATGAACAATATACAACCAGAATCAACAATTATGTTGAAAATCAGATTGCAACATCTACACGCTCCACAAAAGAAGCAAGACCTCCCTCTAGCCAATCTCTTTATGATAAATTGGAGAATCTATTTTTTATTGAGCATGAGATTAATCATCTGCTTGAAGTTCCTCCAAATTTCTATAGATATACTGAATATGATGAGACACTTATAAAGATAAGAAGACATCAACTACCTCCAGCTGATTGGTGGCAATCAATGCTGGAAGTATTGCCCAGGTGATTTGGTCTATTTTTCTCCTTTTTTTCAGCCTTAGATTTCAGTTACAGTACAGGTCAGCAAAAAAATCAAACACGCAGGCACTACATAAAGCATCAAGGCAGTGACTCAGCAAAGCACTAAGACGGTATGCCCAGCAAACACATATTAAAGCCGCAGCTACAGCCGACTTTGTTGATCCAAAAAGTCAAAGCTTGTCTGACAAAAGACAACTAGCACACCAATATTAACTACTGCAGTTATTTCTTTCATTTACTTCCTTAGCAAAGTTGGTCATGTAATTTATTACACAAATGACTCAGCATCTAGATATTTTATCTCCCATTTTTTTATATATACCCCCCCATAGAATGTATTGGGGTCAGTTTTTGGTGAATCTCTCTCTGAAGAGCTGCATTGTATCTCTCAGACTTTTCTAATATAAATTTCTGGTGAAGTTCATGGTCTTTGTACTGTCTAAAGGTGGAAGTGAAGGACTGTGTTATGCTATAGAATTCCTGTGTCGTTTAATGGAACAATAAGTTACTCTAAACTATGTTTTGTCTTTCTGTGTATGCAAAAATTCACGTGTTTCGTGATCTTAGCAACAGGGAAAAATAATAGCTTAGGACTTGTTTAAATACACCCTCTGCTCAATCTTTGTTTCTAAATATGTTTTCTTCAGAATTAGTCATGAATATGAATTCTTAATTGCTCATGTTTAAACTAATTCTCTCACTTTGAATACTGTTTAGGAATTCTTAACTGCTCTTAAATAATATTCTCACTTTCTCCCTCAATCAGCATAGTGGAAGATTCTTGACTGCCTTTCACTCACTGATCTCATGCTTTCATCTCCCAAATTCGAAGAATTGTTCCATAAATGCCTATCTGGCTTTGCAGCAATACCATTCCCTCAAAGAAATACTTTAGTAGTACACCATCATGAAATCCATTGCCCAATGGTTTAGACTGTTTTGTAATCTGTACACCAACTCCGTTTGAATTCATCATCCAACCAAATTTAAAACAAAATCAGTGCACCATAACTAGCCTAAAATCACCCCCAAAACAATGCTAAATTATAAAGCGAGAGCCCTCTCTGGTTGTAGGTAGGCTAGGACCTGTAGCTAAAAGACTGGTTAGTGGTTACCTCGGCCATATTCCCTATAGGAAGCAGGGAACAACCTTAGTAATAACATCATTGGCAACTCCATTGGGGATTCCCTCAGTTTCAATTTACAACTTAGAAGGAATCAAGCTTCCTGTTTTTGAAACGAATCTCTTGGGAAGTACCGCTTAAAAGATGTGACTATAAAACCTCTCATAAAACACTAAGAAAACAAACTTAGAAGCTATCTCCAAAGAAGAAAACTCGTTATACAAGGTCAAATCCCGACTTAGATCTCCCTGTTGCTTTTGAAAATCTAAATTTAATCCCAAAAAACCTCAGGAAACTTAAGCGAGAAAAAGATTCTACTACTGCTAGTCCTGAGACTGTTCAACAAAGCTATATTCCAACCCCGACTAAAATTTCAGTTCGACCTCACAGTGGTCCTACCCCTCCTAGTTCTTCATCCACTTCCCAAAGCAACTTCCCCACTCCTCCATACACTATACATCCTACTCCTATTATACCTGTTGTTCCAGCTGTTCCACTCCTTCTTGTTGTCCCATTTATCTCTGCAAATACGGCTAACAGATATGCCCCTTTACACTTGCCTGCAAATCTAGGGGCTATGCCCCAAGATTATCAAAGCAAGATCACTTACTTTGATCGTACTAGTTCTTATACAGCCCAACAACACACCAAGAAAATGTAGGACTATTTTGAGAACTATGAAATTGATGACGAGGATGTAAGGATGAAAATTTTTGTCCAAAGTTTAACTGGTGATGTAAGGACCTAGTTTAGGTCATTAGCTGCACATTCTATAGTCAATCTTGATGCCTTCTGTTATCATAAAATCATGTACTAAGGGCTGCTACTTAGTAAGATCTCATGAAACTGTTTCAGACCAGGCTTTAGACTAAGGTTTAGCCTCCTTAGTCAGAGAGGGCTCTCTCACAAATTTTTGATATGCATTAAGGGCAATAAAAGATGGCTAACTCTTTAAACAATATATGAAGTTTAAGCTGGTTGGAACAACAAAATTAGGCTTCTCCCATTGGGATCATGGAGTCATACACTTATGCAGTAAATCATTAGCTACTCAATCATGGAAGCCAAGGCATATAATGTCTCAACACTCAGAACATTTCTCAAGAAG
>APFE030176462.1:59252-157205 GCA_000404065.3 Pinus taeda
CAAACCATCTAACACCAGCAACTTTACTAAACCATGGTGAAACAGGGATGTTTCACAATCATCTTTCTTTAACTGGACTTTGTCACACATTTTACTAAGACTTCTGAACAAGTAGAAAAGGATGTCTATTGATGCTTTACCTGTGAAATGCAACAAGAGTTTGAAATGATAGGAATAAACTTTGGTGTACCTCCCCTCGCATGTTAGGTATTTCTGGATGCACGTAAGGAGCAGAGCAAAATGTTCTTTTATGTAAGTCCTTGGCACGGCTTTGGTGAGGTCCTCATTTACATACTGTTCCTTCAAAAATTCCTTACAGGGACTCATGTCGAATTTAAAATTTTTGAACCACTCTTGTCCTCCTCTCGGAATTTCAGTGACAATAGAAATAGCTTGTGGAGACACAGGAAATTCTAGCATTAACACCTTAGAATTCAAGCCAGTTAAATTCAATGCAAAAGCTTTCGTTACCTCTGCATGTCCTCCCTTCAACTTTTCGCAAAACCTCCAGCAACCATCATTTTTAAAGGCTCTTGCTACACCTTCATCTCTGAGTGTAAGATCAAGCCCCTCTGGCTCTGTTCTTAGGCACCTTCCAGATCGATGTCCTCTTTTCTCCATCTTGTTTCGAAAATCTTCACACAGAGAACTAATAGCAGCTACAATTCAAAAAACAGCTTCGGCTTTGGAGTGCAGGCTCGCTTGCAATGATCCCTTTAAATGAAAACTCGAGCTTCTTTGCGTTTTTTCAAAAAAAATCTCGTCTTACAACAGGCATGTTTACGCACCATGAATACACATTATGACACAACCATACCTCATAAAATCTCTTAGAATAATTGTCATGTGCATGATCCTAAACCTGATGGTGGAATGATAACCTATCATGACCTGGAGAAGACATTAACTGACAAAATGTGGACGGACTTAATGACTCATCTCCCCAGACTTGACATTTCAAGAAAACGCACTGCAAAAACCCCGAATCCCCGATTTCGTAGCGCAGACAATTATGAATTGACAAAATGCACTACAAAATGGCTGGTAAATGATACGTTGCGAAAAGGTGGAAAAATCATTTCGCAACTAAATTGGCCAATCAGACTGCGCTGCGAAACTGTGCAAAATACAAATGACGCAAACAAGACAAGACATGCCTTAAACAATAATGATGGAGGGTATCTAATGGTTTTTCATAAGGACTCCCATCAATACCTTTTGAAATTCTAATTTCAAAATGACACACATAGAAACCTATTCACTAATTTTTTTTTTTTTTATATGAAACTTTGGACATACGTGGACTGTGGTTCTAAGTGATAACACCTTCTGCCTAAGCTTCTTAAAAAGATGGGAAAAGAAGAAATACCCTTTACACATCCTAACTGAGTATGATAATCTAAAATGGGGTCCGCAAGAAACAGTTCAAGACTATTGTGCTAGATTCAACAATGTATACAACACCATTCCTCAGAACCTGAGCCCCCCACCTGACTTGGCCTTGATCAAATTCCCCGATGGTTTTGATTCATACATGGCATATCAGTTAAGAGAAAGAGCACCCACTAGTCTAACAGACATGTGGAATGTAGCTGTCAGTGTAGAAGCAAACCTGATTGCTAAAAGAAGTAGAGCTAGAACTGAGAGAAGAACAACATTTAAAGAGGAACCTTTAGCTTTAGAGCAAAGTCTAGATGTAATTATCAAAGGTATGGATAGGTTAGGAGATAGAGTTGAAACCATTGAGAGAAAATCCTCTTGGGAAGGACAAACAAGCAACACTACTAGGAACCCTAATTTTAGAAAAAATCAAAACCCAAATGCTGGGAGGACTGGTCCTGATCAGAATATTAGACCTCCATTTCAAGAGAACTATGTAGAGGCCTCAACATCTAATGAACAAATAGAAGACCCCCACATTAATCTAATGGGTTTGGACAGTGAACAACAAGTATTCTTAACACAAGATGATCAACAAGCCCAAGAATGCAAACAATTTCAAACAAAATCTGGTGATTCATTTGATTTTAGAGAAGGGTATGATACATTCGTCTATGAGGTACATAAAAAATATAAATTAAGAAGCAGAACCATAGAGGTGCCTGAACTTACCAAACCAACACATGCCAAACTACCTAAGAAACCCAGTGATAAAGCTGTCTTAACAGAGTCCTCAGATAAAAAACTCCAAAGGGAAGTCACAGTGGAAGATGTATGTGATGTACAACCTTCAATAAATCCCTCATCTACACCCCTTCTTTCAACAGAACTCTTGAACAAACTTCCAGAAAATGATCATAACTCAGATATACCTCATAACAATATACCTGGTCAGGAGAAGGTCACCCAAAACTCAGCAGAAAAAGAAAAACTTACTGCTCAAAATATAAAAGTTCAGATGGAAAAGCCTTTCGATTTAGAAACAGAAATTAGCATGCTTAAAATAGCCATTCCTCTTTCTGAACTGGCCAAATATGAGGTCTTTAGACAAAAAATCAATAGGTCATTGCAAGTACCAGAGAATTGGGATGCAGTTAATGTTTTGGATGATCAGTCGGAACTGATTTTTGGCTCGGAAGTCAATGGTAAATCAGTGGATGGAGGTGTTGTTGGGCCGTGAATACAACCACTTTGTAACACTTATTTCATCCATTTTTACTCTTGTCTATTATATCATTTGTTATAATTTATCATTTAAATCCATTTTATAAATGATTTATGCTCTTATGGATGAATATTATTTATCTTCCTTTATTTCTAATAAATTGATGATTATGAATTATTTTATCAATGATATTTTTAATAAATTGGTTATAACATTATTCGCCATTTTTAGCCTCCAAGGTAATTTCCAGATTGAAGATTTGATCATTAAAAGTGCCAACTCAGAAATTCGCTGGAATAAGGAGTGACAGTTTTGTGGTTGAGATTCTGAGCAAATGAAGACGAATCTGGAAAGTCCGGAACATGGGTTTTGTCCAGAATGGACCCAATTAACTTTGGCAAAGAATGGTTTGCCCAAATTAGGCTTGTATTCAAAGAAACACAGGGTTCTTTGAGCATGATTTTCTCAGATTTGCTGTTGCGACTGTCCTCCAAATCTCAGCTGCAAAGCCAAATTATCTTGCTCTTGTTGAGAGATGAATGGAAATATATCTTCTTGTTGATCAATTCGTTGGAAACAATCTAATTTTGTAATAGAATCATGTTGTACTTATCTCTATTGTAACTGCTCTCTGATCTCTCTATTTAAATGAAAACAGAGATCAGAGATGGGGGACTTTGGGGATGGATAGATGGAGAATTGAGGATTTAGAATTGGAGATTCAAGAATGATGATGGATTATTCATGACAGGATGGAATAGGAGGAAAAAGAGATTGTTGCATTACCATTGTAATTCTCAAGCTTTTGCTATAGTAATGATTTCACAGTTTGATGATTAATATATGATTTGGGAGTTGCTGTTCATTCACCTGATCTGAAGTAGCCCAGCAGCATTCGCTGGCGGCTAAGGGCCCAGCCTCTGGTGGAGTACACTGCTATTGTATTATATATTTCCAATTTCCGTTGTGTGATGGTTTGATTTAGTTCCTATTTCTTTGAATCATATTGCCTAACAATATCATGTTTTTGCAGCGAGCTGTTATAATATTTGAAATTGTTTTATTGCATAAGCTGAGATTGAATCGTGTGGATGTTCTTTTCCATCATAACAGAGATTATTATCCTTCTCAACGTATATTGTTATGCTGCTCATTTCAAATATAAAGCTTTGTTGTTCTATTTCAATTATGGTTTCATTCCATTTGCTGTTCTGTTTGATTGATATTCATTATAGATTGTTGTTCAATAGGATTGGTTATTCGATTCCTTTAATTCTAGTTTGTTGTCCATTTACTTTGCTGTTCATTTCTGTTGATTAATTGCAAGAGTTTTCTTTTAACGAGTTTTCCTAGTTTACTTACAATAGCAGCTTCAGTTCAATTTCGATTTCCTTTTAATTGCTTTAAAGAAGGATTGTCAACTGTAGAGAACATTGGTTATTGCTTCCTCGTTCCCAGATTCATTGTCTTGTTCCAGTTTGATTTTAATTGCATCAATTTCTAGAGGAATGAGTTATTGCTACTGTATCATCGATTGATGGTTGTTTGAGTGAATGATTTAGTTTAGAACATTTCAGTTTCTTGCTGTTCCAAGTAGATTTTATTTCAAGAATTCATTTACTTTTGGATTTTAAGCACTATACTACAAAACATTACTCTTGAGTAAATAGCCGCCTCAAACTGAGTACACTATTGAAATAGAAATTCATCCCTGGGTTGACAATTAATGTGAGGTAATTAGGAGTTACAAAGACACCTTTTTATCACTCCACAGGTGTCCCTCCATTTTATGTGAGCCTAAACATTCATGACAAAGTGCTACACAATGCCATGTTTGACTCAGGTGCCTCCCATAATCTAATGCCCAAGTCAGTAATGGAAAAATTTGATCTAGACATCACAAGGCCCTATAAAGACTTGTTTTCTTTTGATTCCAGCCAGGTAAGATGTGTAGGCCTTATCAAGGACCTTTGTGTATCCTTAGTCCAATATCCAACTAAAACAATTTTGATGGATGTGGTAGTAGCTGACATTCCACCCAAGTATGGTATGCTTTTATCCAGATCTTGGGGTGCCAAACTCCAGGGATCTTTGTATTTATCTCCCATTTTTGTATATATACCCCCCCATAGAACGTATTGGGGTCGGTTTTTGGTGAATCTCTCTCTGAAGAGCTGCATTGTATCTCTCATACTTTTCTAATATAAATTGCTGGTGAAGTTCCTGGTCTCTGTACTGTCTGAAGGTCGAAGTGAAGGACTGTGTTATGCTACAGAATTCCTGTGTCGTTTAATGGAACAATAAGTTACTCTAAACTATGTTTTGTCTTTCTGTGTATGCAAAAATTCACCTGTGTTTCATGATCTTAGCAACAGGGAAAAGGAATAGCTTAGGACTTGTTTAAATACACCCTCTGCTCAATCTCTGTTTCCAAATATGTTTTCTTCAGAACTAGTCATGAATATGAATTCTTAATTGCTCATGTTTAAACTGATTCTCTCACTTTGAATACTGTTTAGGAATTCTTAACTGCTCTTAAATAATATTCTCATTTTCTCCCTCAATCAGGATAGTGGAAAATTCTTGACTGCCTTTCACTCACTGATCTCATGCTTTCATCTCCCAAATTCGAAGAATTGTTCCATAAATGCCTATCTGGCTTTGCAGCAATACCATTCCCTCAAAGAAATACTTCAGCAGTACACCATCATGAACTCCATTTCCCAATGGTTTAGACTGTTCTGTAATCTATACACCAGCTCTATTTGAATTCATTATCCAACCAAATTTAAAACAAAATCAGTGCACCATAACTAGCCTAAAATCACCCCCAAAACAATGCTAAATTATAAAGAGAGAGCCCTCTCTGGTTGCAAGTAGGCTAGGACCTGTAGCTAAAAGACTGGTTAGTGGTTACCTCGGCCGTATTCCCTATAGGAAGCAGGGAACAACCTGAGTGATAACAAATATGTTGGTCCTCCTGGGAAGAACTATCTTCCTCCTTGCCTTCCTACATAACTCCTACTGAAATGGTCACAGAAGGTAGTTTGAACTTCTCTTCATTGATCATTAATCCAAGGTGGCTCAAACAAATGTGAAGTACATCTGCTCCACAAAACTTTCATTTGCACTTGTTTGACAAGCTGTCAACAACAACTGTTAACAACAACAGAAACACAGACAATAATTGGATGGCCTAAGCTCCTGCTTCACAAAGGAAACAAATTTCACATCTTGTGAAAACCTCCATGTCTTACATCTACATACAAATGATGGACTAGATAACAAGCCCACGAAACATACTTTAAAAAAATAACCCTTCAAGTCAAGTAGGTAGAAGAAAATACCAGCAGGACTCTTTTTCAAAAGATGAAACACTTCATCATTATCTCCATCTTGGAAACCAAGTTAACTTCTCCCAAGTCAACATTGCATCACATGCATGTCGAAGTAATCAACCCTACAAGTTAATTACACATACATGTTCAAAAAAAAGAAAACATCAACATCCCTGTGTCCATGCACATCATGTTCATGCATGCATTTCATCCTTCAACTTTCACTTAAGTACATTGTACTTTCAAAGCTAAAATGAAATATAATGTTGCAACAATAAAGTGAGCCTCCTACTCAACTTTTCCATTGACCTTCTTGGTAAAATCCTACAACTTTCATCTCATCAACAAAGAAATGCAAATAGATGCATCAATAGACATGCAATCTCAATTGGATAAGAATTCTAACCATTTCTCACAAATCCCTTTCAAAAGTACTACCTTTGTTTCCACATCAGCATCAACATGTGAATCATCCTGAGACATATCATTCATGGCATCTTCCTTTACATTTTTGCCATCTTCTCTTTCCACCTTCTTCAACTTTTATGGAAGCATTGTTGGATTCAGAGTCCAACACCTTTCAACAATATTCCCTTGCTTATGGTAGTAAGTGCAACACATGTGCATCCTCTTGACAACATGATTTGCCTTGTCCAATGGACCTTTGGCTTCTTGCTTCCTTTCCTTCAAAAGTTTCCTTTGTATTGTGGCCATTCTCTTCCAACATCTAGAAACATGATGGTTATCCAAACCAACAAAAGGAAACATGCAATTCTTTTCCCATATCTATGTGGAAATTTATCATGCTTTGCAAAATCAAAGGAAGATGATTTAGAACCAGATTTATACCTTTCTCTTTCACCTTTATTGCCTTCATGAGGAGGTGAAGCAAATGAAGAAGTGGCTCCCTTTGGAACACTATCAATCTCTTCAAGGCTATCAGAGTTTCCACAACTCTTTGGTTCAAGTGTGTGCTTCTAAACACCTGCATCCTGCAAATGATGTTTCAATCTATTGCATTCCTCATGAATACAATCTTCACACTCTGCAATGCAACTCCTTCTTGGAGCTGTTTCAATGGCCTTCATGGAAACTTTGGAACTCTCTCCAAAAGACTTTCCATAGCCAAGACCGAAATACTTAGGCCTTTCCTCAAACAATATTGGCTCAAAGATACCTTTTGCATGTTTGCCCAAGCCTTTTCCTTCATAGCCCATCTTGGACATTAGCTTGGAACCTATGCCTCTAGTATGTTTTTCAAAAGAACCAATATAAGCAATCTTAAAAGAATTTGAAGACAAACTAGAATGGTTTACCTCTTCTTCAAGCTGATACTTGAGTAAGGCTTCTTTGGCAACAAATAGATGTGACTCCAACTCATGCATCCTTTTCAGGTTCATATTTGCAATATGAAGTTGCCTCTCCATTTTTTGAAATTTGTTAGAAAGCAACTGCTTCTCTTTCTCCATGGGATTCAACTGCTCTCCAAGTATGCTGCTCTTCCTTCCATCCTCATACATTTCTCTCACCATATCCATCATGATGGACAAGTCTTGCTTCATGTCTTCATCAAAGACTTTTGTGATGCAAGAGGAGTTTGAGGACTCACTTGTAGAAGTTTTCATTATACCAATGAATCAAAAGAACTTCAAACAAGATTAATAAAGAGCTTATTCAAGCAACCTTTTGCAACAAACCTCTTATGCTCCAAGGATTGATTTGAGGTCCTTTGGGATAGAAGAATGCCTTCATCCCTTCTTCCTCTTTGTCCTTCTTGGATTGAGCTATCAATAGCTTTCCCTTCACCTCTACAAACTCAAAAAATAGTCAGTCTACAACAAGCATACAATCAATCAGAAAATCAATCAGTCAAGGATTTGATTGTTAAACACCCTTCAGACAAGCAGTCTTTGCTCTGTCAATCAAGAATTTTGAGCTGATACCACTTGCTCTATTATACCCATGTTTAATACCACCTTCTTGAAGGTGAGGTTGACCAATATTAAGCTCTAATACCACCTGATATGAAAATGGGGCACTTAGGCTTCTTGTCTAACTTACAAGAACCTCTCCCACTTCCAAATCTTAAATATTCCCAAATCTTTATGATTAACCAATGCAGAATTAAATATGTGCTTGAAAATAAGGTGTATTCTGGTATTTGTTTCTTAACTCATTATATGCTTTAAATATGTTGTTTGTGTTTTAAGTTAACATACTTAAACCAATATATAAATACATATAACAGTAAATAATGCAACAACAAAACAAACAAATAAGGCAACAATTTAATTAGGAGTTAACCTAGAACTCTTGGGCCACATCTCCATGAGCTCTGGTCAACTCAACTAGGCTCTCTGGGATTATGGCAAAGTCCTTTTACAAGCTCCTAGCTCAACTCCATTGTTTTACACAAAAACAATGGGTTTTAGACCACCATCTCCTCCCTGGCTCTGAAGCTATGGCTCTGGTTCTTGGCTTTGGCCCTGGCTCTAGCTCTTCGCTCTAGCTCGTGGCTCTGGCTCTGGCTCTTAGCTTTCAGCTTTGGCTTTGGCTTTCTGCAACATACAACTCTCTGGCTTTTCACCTAACCTCCAAGTGACTCCCTCAGCTACTTTGCGCATTCGCTTTTTGCTCTCTTTGCTCTCTTTCACCTTAGCTTCCTGCTTTGGCTTAGCTAACCTGTCAATTGGCTCTATGGATTTCTTTGAGGCATTTTTTTGGCTTTTCAACTACCTCAGTCGTTCCTCTATGATTCATTATCCCTCTGCGGATCTCCGGCTTCTCTGCTCCCTGTCAGTTAGACTGGCCATCTGGCTCTATGGCTCCGTGACTTCAAAATGCATCATTGCCTATAAAAACACCTGTTGCAGCATGGCATGATGATCAAGAGTTGTTATAGAGGATTCAGGGCCATTTTCCAGGCAAAAATCCGAGAACTGGAGAAAATTTCATTACGCAGAGATTTCTGCAAAATACACTCTTGGGCGTGATTTCAGGATGTGAAATCCCATTCAATCGCCCCTATATCTCGATCGGGTCCGCCATTAGGCACTATTTCTCATCACATACGTGTTTTGGGTAAAATTCTAAACATATGGGAAATACATGAAAATATGAATTCCCAGGCTTGAAACATTATGGAATCGGCCCTATAAACTTATTGGGTCCGGCCCTTATCAGCGTCAGGGATCATCGATCGTTGATCTTTGATTTAATGTTGGTTGTCGATCTGATCCCGTGATCTGATGGTTTAGATCACATCGCATCGCTTCGAGGCATTTTCCTTTGTATTTCGGTTTTCATGCCGAAATGCGCCAATACATAGGAAATCCCTTTACAGCGGAACTCAAACATTATGAAGCCAGTTTTATAAAACCCATCAGGTTTGATGATCGCATGTGCATGTATTATCGCCCCTTTTATCGTCGTGATGCAAAGTTGTGATGCGATATATCGCAATCGTTGATCACATAGCCCCGGGGGTCCGGCCCTTGTCTTATGCCATCACCGAAACCGATTTGCCAATTTCGGTGATCACAATGTCACTTCACCCTGGTCCTTACCTTTGTTATTTCACATGTCTACCTCCAACCTAATATGTCAAGCATTAGCTATAGGGGGTTTCTCGCCTTTCTGCTTAATTCCATCTTTTGCACCTCCTTCGATGCAATTTCCCTTTATAAGTGTTTTTTTTTCCATTTTTAGGGGGTTTTGCCTCTTTTTCCAAAGAACAAAGGGCATCTTCTTTTTGCGATAACTTCTCCATCCTAAGTCCATTTTTTCCCATTTAAGTTGTAGTAGACTCAGAAGGAAAAGATCTCTATAATGGAGCTATTTCTAGGAACTTCATTGGACTTTCATTTTCCTCTGTGAGGAACACTTAGACTTAGGAGTCTATCCAAAATGCATTTTGGATCACTCCTATGATCCACATAGACCCATATTTCTTGGAAGTATTTTTTTTTCTATATGAAAATTGGATTAGCCCACTAAGCCTCATTAATTTCCCTTTTCACCTTCTCCATGGCCCTCATGTTCAATCTATATGGTTAGTGTTTCATTCGCATCACATCTGGCTTAATGTGGGGCCTGACACATGTTCAACGTTAGTTAGCGAAACAATCCCTATACTACTGGCCCTTTTGGCATCAGCCTCTGGAGTACGAACTGAAGTCTCACTTGAAGTATATGGAGGGATGCTGGAACCAAGTTTCTACACCTTGAGATGGTCATGATGTCGGTTTATTCCTTGTATTCCTGCTTTCGTGTAGGTTGTTAAGTTCAAGGGCTTTGCCAGTCTAGCCCTTTATTCTGCCCTTCAGTACCTTCGTGAAAGAGTATGATCGATCTTCATGCAGCCCTAACTTGCGGTTCAGGTACTTTCATGCTGCTAGGGCAGCGTATTGTGCAGATTCCTAAATTATATTAAGTATCTTACTTATCTTATTAAACAATCACAGTTAGTGCCGTGTAAATAGATATCCTTACTTTAGTTCAATTAACCAACATAATTACATACATTCACGTGTCACATAAGCATTGTAAATGAAATCCATACACAATATGCCAAGATGCATTACTAGGAAACAAAGACACAGAATTTGTAGAATCCTTCTCTTTATTTATATCTTCAGATGATTACAAGCTCTATCTGCCCTGTGCACACAGCTGTAGGGGTCCACGCACTCAATTGCAAACTTCTACCCTAGGCCTCTGCGCACTTAGCTACAGAGCCTCTACGTATTGTAAGACCTGAAAATTAGACTTCTAAAGACTTCTTCCTCATCACTCAAGGCTTATTACTTCTTCCAAACTTCTTAGAGCTTACTTACTTATCTCTTTTTATACAATCCCATGGTCCATAGACCATGGGTAGATATTTATAGCTGACTTTACACTTTACAAAATAAGGGCAGACAACTCTTTATGACTCATGACACCTTCGCACTCCACGATCACAAAATGTGGAGGCTTTACAACTTTATTACAAAACTTGACCCAAAACATGGGATTTTAGCCCCAAAACCATCCTTGGGGGATCCTATTCCCAAAAGGCCCCCAACACAAACATCGTGACTTGCCCTCGAGTCACTCTGTCGGTGCGGATATCTTAGCGCGAAGACTTCACAGCTCAACCTGCATGACAGCAACCTCGGCAACGCACTGAGTGGACGCCTGCTTCGTTTCTTCAACCATCTCCTCAGTCACTACTCCTGAACTATCAGCCTAAAGAGTTTTCTTAGTTTCTTATAGAGTCACAAGCTCTCCTTCAATAGAGGCCGTAACTGCATAAGCCTCATCCAGCTAGGGCTTTAGTCATGCCTTCAACACTGCTTCCTTGTGTTGCATTACATCCACCTGTTCTTTCAGCTGCTTGGCCTCCTACAACCTTTCCAGTCCCTATGTGAGCACGATCGTCTACACTATGTGTTGGCTTGAGGGGGCCTGACCCAGGTTCAGAGTTATTTAGCTAAAGCAAATCCCTGTGCTACTATCCCTTTCGACAACAGCCCGTGGAGCGCGGATTGAGGTCTCACCCGAAGCAGTATGGGGGGATGTCGGAACCAAGCTTCCACACCCTTGAGATGTCTGAGGGGTCAATTTAGTCCAACTATGAATACCTTCATGTAGGTCACTTCACTCACTTTCCTGACCTGTGAGGCCTTCGTGCCATGTTATGCTCGCCTTCGTGTAGCCCTAACCAAGGTTTGAGGAGCTTTCGCGCTGCTAAAGTAGCGATTTGCGCTATTTCCCCAAGTTACACCATGTATCTTACTTATATTCTTATAACAATTAGTTATCTTGGCGTAAAATGATACTTTATCTTATATTCATTTATTCAACACATTCATATAAGTTCACACAACAAATAAACAGTAAACTTGCAATTCATACCCAATATACTTCAATGCATAAACTAGGAAAAGATACACAGAAATAATGTAAAACTTCTCTTTATTAATGCTTCAATCGATTATAGACTCAACCTACCCTGTGCTCTCAGCTGTAGGGGCCCATGCACTCAGCTGCAGACTACTAGGCCTCTACACACTCAACTGTAGAGTCTTCTCCTATTCTATGACCCAAAGACACGAATTTACACTTTAGACTCAATGCTTCATCATCTCTTATATTATTCTATCTTCAATTGTCTCTTTACACTTAGAGAATCACTCTATTTATACAATCCCATGGTCCGCGGACCATGGGTAGAACTCTCAAGCCGACATTACATTACAAAAGTAAGGGCAGACAACCCTATGACTTAATTACAACTTTGCACTCCGCACTCACAAATCACGGAGTCTTTACATCAGACTTAGTTAAAAATTGGGCTTTAAGCCCCAAAACTTTCCTTGGGGGGGATCTCGCACACAACATTGTGCCTTTAACCTCATCATAGCACTGTTGTAGCTTGCACACTTCTGTCTCCGTCGTTGTACATTAGCGTCCTCCTGCAAGCTCATCAGGACCTTGAATAATTGTTCAAAGAGTTGTGTGTAGTGTGATACTGCATTATCAATTGCCGCTATTTCCTCTATGACAGTGGTTGCATGCTACTCCTTTACTTCTATTAGAGTTGAAGTTTGGGCCTTCAACTATAATTCGATGATCTGTAGGTTCAACTCCAACTGAGCCCTTGCCATTTCTGTACGAGCATCAAACACCCCTGTAGCCATCTTGCAGACGTGCACCTCGACCAATTCATTCTCAGGAATGGAAAAATATGGGACCATTCGACATGCCTCTTCCATGACCTGAAGTATACACTTGTTTTGGTCAGTCACCTCGGTCATGGTGGCGATGGTAGAGTCTTGCTATAGTGCCATCTGTTGATTGTTAATCCATTGCTCATTGATCACCTGTAGGGCATGGTGCTCACGGGCCCTCAATTTTGCAATCACACCATCCCGCAATAGGTGGAGCACCTCACCAGGGAGCATTGCCAGATTAAACCCTACTCCCTTGAGGGCACTGACAATGGGTCTGTCAGCTTCATTCTTTGTGGTTAGTTCTCCATCAGGCAACACTATCGTGCTGGAAACCCTTGCATGCAACATCTCAGTAGTTTCTCAAGTGTCAATGGTGAGGTTGGTGGACACCATGCCAGTCTATGACGCGTGGGTTTGCAGCTCCTACAAACCTTTCTGGATGGCCCCCAATATTAGTTATTGTTGATTCTCAAACTATTGTAGGGCCTTCACAGTGACATCTCACATCGTGTCTACGATGTCGTACAAGTCGCCCTCTGTGAGGGTGATTGGGTCCAACAATGTCTTAGTGGCCTTGGACTTCTTCCTTGACCCTCCTTTCTCTTGTTCCCTTGGACACTTGATGCAGGCAGATGTCACTTGTGGGTCTGCATCGTGCTACTCTATCTACTCGTCCATCTCTTCTTCTGTCTCGAGTGAAGGCAACCTCGTGCCTTTGTCAGAGCCCCACTCTATTCCACCTGCTTGCTTCTTCGTTTGCTAAGTGGCATCGTTCTCTGCCTGGGCCTTGTCAGTGGCCTCCTTCTTTCTCTTTTTGACTAG
Organism: Pinus taeda; assembly: GCA_000404065.3. Lineage (NCBI taxonomy): Eukaryota > Viridiplantae > Streptophyta > Pinopsida > Pinales > Pinaceae > Pinus > Pinus taeda. The sequence continues at coordinate 72,734 of APFE030176462.1, forward strand.
CTGCATCATCTTGATCTTAGCCTCCTCTTTCTTGCGCTACGCAATGAACTTGCTTCCTCCCACTGCCAAGCCTACTGTAGTGTGCCATTCTGCCGGCCAACAATCAAGTACTACATCAATGGCATCATCCATTGCCAGGTAATGCAATTCATACCATGTCTACGCAAGGTCCCTCCTCGCATTGATGGACACATGGTGAAAATTGAACTTAAACTCCACTTTTCCCTACTGGTTGGCAAACACCGTAGGTGACAACCGCAATTTGTGATTGATGGCTATGTGGATGTTCATCTACATCAAGATCCAAAAGTTCTTGTTGTCCTTGACACACTGCGAATCCTTGGTCACCCACAGTGAAGCGTACTTTGCTACTTCTAGTAGGTCTAGTGCAACCGAAGGGAATTGACTATCCTCTGGCAGCTCCCATGCTACCAACACAATAGATAGCAAGAGCCACACATAGTGGAATGCCTTACTGAGATAGTCTTCCCAATTGAGCTGGACTCCTTCGGCTCACTGAGCTGCTAGCGTGACAATAGGAGCCAACACCTCATCGACGTGACACTTCCTTGTCACCTTCCTTGCCAAAATATGTGTAGCAACCTTTACAATAGGGTCACTGATGCTTGATATTGAATATCTGCATGACTTTTTTTCCAACTTAAATTTCTCTTTCATGGCCTCTGCAAGGGCCTACTAGCCACCTTTTCCACAAAAAATCATGGCCATATTTTCTCCTATGTAGGGCAACTGTGTAATCCTATGGATCAATCTATTAGTGATGGGTATTGGCTACTCCAGCCACAGATGCCCATCATGCACCAAGCATAGCAGTTGTTTGATGAACAAGACTATAATTGGGGTGCGGTTGTAGTGCGGCACGCATAGTAGGTTGAGCAGACCTTCCTTGTCTACTCCTTTGAGCCACCTCCATGGCTCTAATGCAGTCATTCCAGTGGTTTTATCGATAATGCGATGCATTAGTTGCTCGGTCACCAAGTGCGGAAACTTTTCATGGTCATCCAAGTCCTAGTCTTCACGTTTTAACAACCGAACCCACCCCACGCGCACTCCTTTGAAGACAATCACATCCGGTAGTAGAAGGGTTTTCAAGGGGACCTTGCTATCGTCGATATTTTTCGGTACCTTAATCTTGCCTTTGTACGGAGGGACATACTCAGGTAACCAAGTGATAGGGTCAGCACCCTAGAATTCAACTTCCCCCACGTCTATTCCCATGTCCTCATCATCCATCGGAATGTCTTCAATTTCTTCCTCCTCCGGCTCCAGATTGATGGCTTTTCCTATTTCTTGTGTAGTGGGCTTTTCCTTCAGTGGGTTTCCTCTCATCGATGCATGCACCGTATTGCAAGATGCTTGCCCTTCTTACATTTTGCGCTCTCCTTGGTTGGGGTTGGCTTTGGTCTCAGTGTCCTTGTTTTGGGGACTTCCGCTAATACTTTGGTAACTGCTGGAGCAACTTCTTCTACCTCCATAAACAATTACAACATACCTTCCTTGGTTTTCACTACTTTAGTGTCCATAGTTGTTGCAGGTGTCAACGTAATGCTACTCAACAATGCTCATGTCATTTTTGGTAAGTTCTCAAACGCTGAACTCGCTATCAGAGCCTCAAATAATTCGTTGTTCATGTGCGCCTGAGAGCTCAACAACTCAATTCTCAAAATTCCAAGTGTTTTTCGCTAGGCAGCCACTTGTAATTTATAGGGCATTTTGAATTCAAATCCGACCATTCCCACCACATTCACTTCATTAATGCTGGATTGGCGGCAGATTTTTAAGGATTTGATCCATAAATTCTGTCTTAAATGTTGGCCACCTACTCCATTTGGCCACATTTCTACCATCAAATCATGAACAATGACTTTAATGGTCACTTTCTAACTGACCTGTGTGATTTCTCCCTGGGTAGCGCAACTCCCTTCACGTTGCCGTAAACCTTGTGACACTTCGCTACTTTGCACAATCCTCCAATCGCACAACTCTCCAACCTAAGTAGTGTAGTTTATAGTCCAGCACCTCCTTTCAGCTGCCTGGAGTGCTAAGACTATGCTACCTTCATATAATCACATGGTCAGACCACAAGTGTATGGCTTCAATCAACTTCCATTCACCTTTCCTGGGAAGGGATCTCCATTCAATTTCACCAACTGGACTACTCCTCCGTCGGTAATCTCCTTAATGACATAGGGCCCTAACCAATGCATTCTGAATTTCCTTGGAAATTTATCCAAGTTGTTGTCGTATAAAAAAACCAGGTCATTTACCTTAAAGATGCACAACTTAATGTGTCGATCATGCCATGCTTTTTCACGCTGATTTTGGACATGTTGGTGAAATCCAACTAAAAATCTCTCTTCCTCAAGCTCAGCCAACTATGCGAGCCTCTCTTCTAGGGCTTCTTTATCCGTCATACCCATGAGTTCCACTATGCATAGACTAGGCACAATGTATTTCATGGGCATCATTGCTTCAACACCATATACAAGCCTAAAGGGTGTTTGTCCAGTCAACTTTTTGCATGTCATCCGATAGGCCCATAGTACTGCGGGTATGCGCAATTCCCAAGCACTTCGTTGAGCATTGCAAACCTTGGTTAGCACATCCTCTAGCACTTTATTGAATGCTTTCACTGTCCCGTTAGCCTACAGGTGATAAGGTGTGCTTTCCTGGTGATATACCTGAAATTCCTCTGTTAGTGCGCTAATCGCCTCATTTAAAAAGTACGTGTTGCAATCTCTCATCAAAATCTTTGGACACCCAAATCGTGTTAGTACATACTCAAAGAGGAACTTTTTAGCAGTCGAGCCTATACAATCCTTTACAGGTAGTACCTCGACCCATCGAGTCAAATACTCCGTCGCGGTGATAATGTACCTTGCTCTTGTCTTCTTCCCTTGGGGCTGAATGGGTCCCACAAAATCTATCACCCATTTCTCAAAGGATTGCAATGTCATCTATAGATTTAGAGGTATCTCATCCCTCCATGATGGCCTACTAGTCCTTTCACACACAGAACATTCTTTGCAATAAGCTTTTGAATCCCGATGGAGGGTTGGCCACCACAACCTTGTGCGTAGAATCTTCTGTTCGGTCGCTCTCCTTGCATAATGTCCTCTCATAGTGCCCTCATGAGCACTTGTGAGAATACTGCTCCTTTAAAACTCTGGTACATATCATTGCAATATCTCATCAGACCCCATTTTGTACAGATGCTCGACGATGACAGAAAAGTATATCGCATGCACCACTAACTCCTTCTACTAAACATTGTAACCTTACGAGGTAGTTTTCGTCGTTAGAAAGTGTTTTTTATCTTCAAAATGACCATCTGCAGCATGCACTACAAATAGTTGCACATTAGGCAATCCCTCCTCCAAATTAGTGGCCTCTTCCCCTGTTTTGATGCGTGACAGATGGTCTTGTCTCGCATTTAGTCATCCAAGTTTCACAATAACTTCAAAATCATACTCCTAGAACAATAACAACCACGTACAAATTCTCCCCCCCAAACACAGGCTTATTGACCAGGTATTTCAATGTGGAATGATCCATATACATCTTAAAATGGCCACCCAACAAATAGTGTCTAAACTTCTGGAGTGTGTATACCATGGATAACCCTTCGTGCTTGATGGTGGAATAGTTCTTCTTCGCCTTGGATAATCTTCTGCTTGCGAATGCTATAGGATGGTCCAAGTCTCCTCTGCTAGCCTGCGTCAGTATTGCTCCCAATGCTATACATGACGCATCGACATGTACATGAAAATCCTTCTTCCAATCCGGGAAAACTAAAATCAGTGCAGTGACCATATTTTCTTTCAATACATCCAAGCTTTTCTTACAATCCTCATTGTAGCAGAATGTGACATCCTTTTTAAACAACTTCTCCATAGGCGAGGTGATCTAGGCATAGCCCTTGATAAACTTTTTGTAATATCCAGTAGTATCCTAGCGTAATGCATAGTTGTTTCACACTCCTTAGCACTTCTAAATTAAGTATGACTGTGATCTTCACAGGATCTACCATCAATCCCTGTCCACAAACCACATGACCCAGTAGGGTGCCAAAAGGAACACAAAACAGACATTTCTTTAGATTAAGCATGAGTTTGTATCTTCAACAGGTATCTAGCATCAGGCGCAAACTTGCCACACAGCGTTTCATCAACCCAAACACAGTCTAGTCATCAAAGTACAATTCCAGGAACTTATGAATAAATTCCTTGAATGCCGCAATGACTATGCGTAAAAAAATTGCTGGTGCATTCTTCAATCTGAACAGAATTACAGTGTACTAAAACCTCCCCACTCAGTCGTGAAGGTTGTCTTGCTTCTATCCTCAGACAGGATTTTGATCTGATGGTACCCAGAGAACCCGAATATGCTTCCTAGCTGCCTACATTGTCAAATACATCATCAGTGAATGGAGTTGGGAAAGGATCATGTACACAAGTGTCATTCAACTTCCTGAGGTCTACGCATATCCTTATTTCATCCTTCTGCTTGTTTTCCTATACCACCATTGGGCTTGCCCAATTAGATTCTTCTATGGGCTCAATGATGTCTACTGCGAGCATCTTGTCTAGCTCTAAGTGGACCTTCTCCTTATACTTCAGATTGAGATGGTAAGGTCTTTGCTTAACCGATTTTGTGTCGGTCTTCAACGTCATCTTCATAACACCCAGGTCTCCTATTATCCCTTTTAGATCCGTAAACTTGGTAGGGAAAAAATCCTGGTATTCACAGAGAAATTCAGCGACCTTATTCACTGTAGTGTCATCCTAGTAATATCCAATCTTTGTAAATTTGGGCTTTGCCTTCGTACCAATATTTACATGTTCCGGTTTTAGTGGCACAGTTATATTAGGATTCTCAACTTGTGGTCCCTCAACTTCACGGTGACCTTCTGTTTCAGAGATGTTAATCTTTCATGGATCCTCATCTTCTTCTTCAACAGTCACCTTATAGCATTCCAGTGCATGGCTTAGATGAGTAGTCCAAACGGGTTGAATTAGGTCCAAAGGATCCTACTATATCCTAAATATTGCTGCTTTCACTTCTTGTAGTGCTTCTTCAATACAGTCAAACTCATCTTCAAAGCTAAATTTCATTATGGATCCTTCACACAAAATATCCCATTCACTTGTACCATGGCGGAGCTCCGTTTATAAGTACCAGTTCATCAGGAAGACATCCAAGGTGTGACAAAACAAGTGCACCCATTCAAGTTGGCGCTTCACTCCATTGGCCTCAAACCATTTGGAAAAATGTGTGCACAGATCATCCTTCCCATCGTACTTGTTTGTTATTCATACCTTCAACTTCCCGAAGCATGTTCTCATCATCCTCCTACACTTGCGCCAATCATCAAAGCTACCCTGATGCATACCCCACCACTTTGCAGGCGTAGCGTGCAGTGCCTAGTCCAAAGCCTAGAAGCATTGCTTTTCTGGTACCTCCCTCTCAAATGTGTCCAAAAATACATCTACATCATTCAGGCCATCATAAGTGGATAGATTTCTTACCTCTGATGACACAAAGCCCAGTGACCGAGTCGTCATGTTACAACTTAGCGTGGTTACTTCATGTAACCGATTCTTCCAGCTCTTTAATTCTTCATCAAAGTTCGAGGTGTAGGAACTCTTCCGATCCCATGTAATTCATCCATCCGCTATTGGATTCACCCAATATTAGCCTCGCGCTGTTATCTTATAGATACAGTCCAAATTATCATCGCTCTTATAAGTGCGGACTGGTTTAGTATAGTGCGATCCTTCAGTAAGATCTAGGGGTTTTATTACGAGAAGCGATTTCTTCTCAAATGTCATCTTTCGCTTCTTTAGTTTGATTACCCCATTCATATCAGTAGCCCAATCAATGCCAAGGAGCACTAGGTAGCAATTACTATCATCCACAATTTCTATTACTTCAAAGTCAGCCAATGCACTCGTGCCTTCAATATTTATAGTCAGCCCTTGCAGCCGCCCCATAGGGATGATCTTTTGCTAATTTTCCATTCTTAATTGAATTGGAGATCACTACAACGCGGGTATTCGCATCCACTCAAAAGTATTATTTGGTAAGATATTCACGTCTAACCCCAGATCCAAAATAACCTAATCCATTTCATACTCTCCTATCTGCACGGTCAGTCTCATCTCTGGTCCTATCCTTTTTTATGCTTGTCAATCTTTCGTACCATGCGCGGTTCACTTGCAGTGTTTCTAGTGCATCTATTTATAAGCCCCTGGGATCCCTTCACAACCTTGCTATCACGTAGAAACTTCATGCAAGTCTCTAGAAAGGTCATAAGAATAGAAGAGTCCATCTCCTAATCTGGCTTATCCTTTCTCTTTGAGTTGGAAGCCTCAGCGAAGCTCTTCTTTGCTTCCATGAATGTTTCAAGTGCATTCTCCAAATCAAATTAAGCCTCATTCACCAGAGCTTTGCGAAGCCATGCATTGTCCTTGGGATATTTCCCCTTATCATCTCCTATTGCAATTCCACTTCGAAGCACTATATTCACATTCGGATCCTCTTCATGAGGCTCAGACCTCATCATCTACAGGTTCTGAGTCAGCTGAGGTGGCAGAACTCCTTTGTTGCATATCTTAGCTATCAGCGTAAGAAAGTATTTTGTTTCATTATCAAATTGAGTGCAATATTTTCATGACATATGTGTTGGGTTAGTGAAATTGTGAGTGTAGTGTCATGGTCCTCTGCAAATGTAGAAAAAAAGCTATCCTTGAGCTCTGCTAGGTTCTCCTCCGCCTCCGCCTCATTTGCACCCCTTAAAGCCCGTTCACGCCATCCCTGCACTCTGGACAAGGGGGCATGTTTCTACCTAAAACCTCTAGGTGGGTGTTCTATCCATCATCAATTCATAATTTTTGTAGTTGTGCTCATCATTCCCTACCGACCTACAGAAGTTACAAAATAGTTTCTATGGTGTTTGTACAAACTTTTTCAAAAAATGATAGTAATTTGTTGTATGTTTTCTTGCTACCTAACATACAACACACAACAATGTAGGCCTCATGCTCGATCCTACTTGAGCTTCCAGCCTCAAAGGCATCGATCTTCCTCCTACATTATATTTCACAAACACTGGGAAATGGTCTTTGTCATGCCACTGACCCTTACATTTCAAGCACCATACCTCTTCACGCACCTCTAGTCGAGCTATTCTATCTTGCTTCAAAATTTGCATTTCAATGCAAGGATTTTGCAACTGCACATGGATCTGTTGAACCCCCAGATTCAGATCCTACATCGATGTTTCATGTAGTCTCATTTCAATCTCCAAGGCCTCTACCTGAGTTGTTACCTTCTGTTGTGATAGTGCAGCCCTTAGGTGTGGTAGGAGTGAAGCCGCGAACCACTCGCGGTGATGTCCATTTATTTAAGTTCATATTAGCTTCACGTATTTTACACTTTAACCTCTGATATAATTCCCAAGGTCTCTTGCCTGGTTTCATCGCGATTTCCTTGAACCCCACAATTGATTGTGCCTTAGATTTAGGCCTACTGAATTCTTTATTCAATGTGAATTGGATGTCTACCACACCAGTGTTTGGGTTATCATTATAGTACTTGATGTACTAGGTTAACACGTGATCCTGTAAAGCACTAACCAATGTTGCCTTCTTCATGGGATCATCCATGACACCCTGATATTCCCATATAGCTTTCATGATGAACTAGAATTGGTTTGGGCCCTCATTCCCCAAGCCTTTAAACAAAGGTAGCTTCACTGAATTTGCCATGTTGAACTATGGTGGAGGTGGAGGTGGTATGGGTGAAGTCGCAGGTGATGGTGGTAAAGTTGGAGGTGGCAGTCACGGGAATCCTTGTCTTATTGTCTGAATAGCACTTTGCATAGAAGCCTATGCTACTCCATCTTAGTCACCCAATGGAGGTGAAATCAATGGACTATATTTAGGACCCTTTCTCCCTTCATTCCTGTAAGTTATTCTGCTTTGTGTAGCTTTGAACATCAAGGTAGTTGCATAACTTGTTTTTCACACAATAACATCTTAATCCAGGTATTCAAGGACTTCAAGTACTTACCTCACGAACCTTTGAAAAAGCACCGCTCCACCTCACTATAGCTAACTGAGGTATCGACCACGAATTCAGTCATAAATCCTCCTATGATGTGATCGAGCCAATGATCGACAAGGTGCGTGATCTTACCCTCAGATGCTTCCAATCTATGTACTAACTTCAAGGTCCAAACAATAGGACCGTAAAGTCTCCACCTTGCTTAGCTATCCACTAGCTTCGCAATCCACTCATATAGCTCAACCCAAAAGGAATAGAAAAAGATCTTATGGATCTCTATATATAGGTACCTATCCAGCCACTCTTCCTCTGTTAGTCACATATTTCTGTTTTTCTGCACTGCGAATTCGTGGATCTTCCTATCCAACTAGTCTCCAATATCTTTCTTAGTTGGATTCCAGTGATACGACATCACACATCTCTTATGTAGATCCCAGTCCTAGCAACAGAACCATTTTTTGGCTATGTGGGGTCTGATCTAGGTTCAACGTTAGTTATCCAAACAAATCCCTACACTACTAGCCCTTTCGGCATCAGCCCACAGAGCGAGGACCGAAGTCTCACTCAAAGTAGCATGGGGGGATGCTAGAACCAAGTTTCCGCACCCTATGATGGTCAAGGTTTCAGTTTATTCCTTTTGTCCTGATTTCGCATAGGTTGTTAAGTTCTAGGGCTCTATCAGTCTAGCCCTTTATTCTTCCCTTCAATACCTCGGCGAAAGACTATGGTTGATCTTCACACAGCTCTAATGTGTGGTTCAAGTACTTTTTCACTGCTAGGGTAGCATATTGTGCAGATTCCCAAATTATCTTAAGTATCTTACTTATCTTATTAAACAATCACATTTAGTGCCGCGTAAACATATATCCTTATGTTCAATTAACCAACATAATTACATACATTCGTGCTTCACATAAGCATTGTAAATGAAATCCATACACAATATGACAAAATGCATTAACAGGAAACAAAGACACAAAATTTGTAGAACGCTTATCTTTATTGATATCTTTAGATGATTACAAACACTATCTGCCATATGCACACAACTGCATGGGTTTGCGCACTCAGCTGTGGACTTCCACCCTAGCTGTCTGCACAACCTGCAAAGCCTCTACCTATGCTAAGACTCGAAACTTAGACTTCTAAAGGCTTCCTCCTTATTTCTCAAGACTTCTTACTTCTTCCAAGCTTCTTAGAACTTACTTAGTTAGCTCTTTTTATACAATCCCATGGTCCGTGGAGCATGGGTAGATCTTTACAACCGACTTTAAACTTCACAAAATAAGGGTAGACAATCCTTTATGACTCATGACACCTTCACACTTCATGACCACCAAATGCAGATACTTTACAACTTTATTGCAAAACTTGACCCAAAACATGGGCTTTCAGCCCCAAAAATATCCTTGTGGGATCCTCTTCCCAATGCTTAAGCACAATCTTCATCTCACCTAGCTCCCCCCAATCCATTTAAGATCTACAATATATGAAGGAAATAGGACTTCATATTCCCTTAGGATATAGAATATTTCTTAAGTAGTCTTGTCATCCCAATAGTATCTGATCAAAGATAATTTTGGCTTCTCCTTAGTACCGATATTGTTTTTCCACAACTTCATAGGTAGTAGTTGCAGGCCACCAGTTGCAGGCTCATCTTCGAAACTTCACTCCCCTTTAGATTTCTTAAATATTAAGTTCCTTGGTGGATCATGGCACAACGCCTAGCGTTGATCTCATGTATAGCTTGCTACTAGTCATCCCATACAACCTCACATATACCTTTAGAGTTATGAACACTTCTCACTGTTCGACCCTCCTTCCCTAAGATGAATGTAGTCTTCCTTTTTTCCCACCATTGGCCGATATAACTGGTCCAACAACTCAGGTTCTTCTATATCATATATTGGCTCAAAGAAATTTTCCCTTGATAAGGGTCCAAGGGCTAGATCACCCTCACTCCCTCCACTTCAAAGGTAATTGTTTCTCTCTTCAGTTCAATTACAACTTAGTTTTCAATGGCCCAGTCTATTCTTAGCAATGCAATATAAGGGTCTTTGTAAAAACCCTAGGTTAAAAGTTCATGTAATAAATTTAATAAAGGAAAAATAAGACCAAGGTCATGGGACACGTATGCCAAGCTAAATGATTAGCAAAACATCCTAGTGGGTTTTCATTTCATTTATTATGGGTAAAGGAAATTAGCAGAGGCATTGGCAAAGGAATTTGAAATGGCAAGAAGCATTAATTGGCATTTTATTTATGAAAATAATGGAAAATAGGATAAAAGGAAGGTGAAAGGTCACATATTGCATATGAGGAGAGAAATGAAGGAAAATTATGGAAAATGAAGGAAATAGAGGTATTAATGATAGAGATGCTTCTTAGGATCAGTTCACAACCCTTATCAGTTTTAGCTTGGATCTCTCTCTCTATTCTTTCTCTCACATACTCTTGCACACTTAGAGCATTCTTGGAGGGCTCTAGCATTAAACAAGGAAAGCATAGGAAGGACAAACAAGGCAAAGGAAAGTAAAAATAAAGGTAGGAAGAGTTGGATAGGGCTTCTACAACGAGGTTACTTGCAGGCATCAAGTTGCCTGTGTGATTTCCTTAATAGTTTTGGCATGCATGTGTGTATTTGGTTCTTTGTTGTCATTGGCATGGATTATGCAATGTGTGATAGTGGTTTTTAACCTTGCCTTTCTATTTTTGGATAGCCATGGTGTGATAGGTTTTCTCTTATTTGGTTGAGCTGGATTGTGAGATGGTTTCAAAATTGAGTGGGGTGGTCTCAATGGAGAAACACATGCCTAATAATCCCTGGACTAGTGAAGGTGGAATTGCAATAAAGGATAATTATGTATACCCTTGCTAGGCCTAGGAATCCTTGAGCATTGAATGGAAAGATGTACGGTAAATCCTAAAGGCAATTCCTCATAGTTTAGGTGGAGAAATTTAGAGGAATCTGTGCTTGTATAGGGATAATGATCCTTGGATTGGCATGTGGTGGCGTTGGGAGTGGGATCCCCTAAGGGCAGTTTTGGGGTTAAAAGCCCATGTTTGAGTCAAATTTTGTAATAAAATTGTAAAGACTCCGCATTTTGTGGTCGTGGAGCGTGAAGGTGTCATAAGTCATAAAGGGTTGTCTGCCCTTAGTTTTTTATAGTAAAGTCAGTTGTAAGATATCTAGCCATGGTCAGCGAACCATGGGATTGTATAAAAAGAGCTAAGCTCTAAGTAGTTAGACTAATCAATCAGGTAAGAGAGTCATAGATCTGAAGTAAGAAGTCTAAGTTTCAGGTCATAGCATAGGTGGAGGCTCTGTAGCTGAGTGAATAGAGGCCTAGGGTAGAAGTCCATAGCTGAGTGCGTGGGCCCCTGTAGCTATGTGTGCAGGGTGGATAGAGTTTGTAATCACTTGGAAGATATCAATAAAGAGAAATATTCTGTAATTTCTATGTCTTTGTTCTGTTGATGCATCTTGATATGTTAGGTATGAATTTCCTTTATTATGCTTATATGATGCGCGAATGAACGTAATTACATTGGAAAACTGAATGCAATTAAGGATATCTATTTACGCAGTGTTAACTATAATTGATGATAAGATAAGCAAGTCACTTAGAATAATTTGGGAATTTGCATGGTACATTGCTATAGCAGCTCGAAATTACCTGAGCCGTCAGTTAGCGCTGCACAAAGGTCGATCATACCCTTTCACGAAGGTATCGAAGGGCGGAATAAGGGGTAAGGTTGGAAATCCCTAGAGCTAAGTGACCTATGTGAAGGTAGGGATAGAGGGAATTAGCAGACATCAAAACCATCTCAGGGTGTCGAAACGTGGTTCCAACATCCCCCCATACTACTTCGGGTGAGACTTCACTTCGCGCTCTGTAGGCTGATGCCAAAATGGCCAGTAGTGTAGGGATTTATTTGGCTAATTAACGTTGAACCTAGGTTAGGTCCCCTCAAGCCAACAAATGGTTCCTTTCCCAGGACCATAATCTGCATAAGAGATGTGTGATGTTGTATCGCTAGAATCCAAGTAAGAAAGAGATCAGAGACTAGTTGGATAGGAAGATCCACAAATGCGTGGCACAGGATAATAGAAACCCACGACTGAACAAGGAACAATGGTTGGATAGATACCTATATATGGATATCCACGAAATCTTTTTTTGCTCTTTTACGGTTGAGCTATACGAGTGGATCATGAAGCTATCATATAGCCAAGGAAGGTGGGAACTTGACGGTCCTATTGTTTGGACCCTAGAGCTAGTACACAAATTGGAAGCATCTAAGGACAAGATCGCCCACGTTGTCGATCATTGACTCGATTGCATCATAGGAGGATTTGTGGCTGAATGCGCGGTCGCTACCTTAGTTAGCTAGAACAAGGCAGAGTGGCACTTTTTCAAAGGAATGTGAGGTAAGTATGTGAAATCTTTGAATACCTGGATTAAATTGTTATTGTGCAAAAAATTGGTTATGCAACTACCTTGAAATTCAGAGCTATGTGAAGCAGAAAGACTCATAGGAATGAAGGAAAAAAGGTTCCTGAATATAGTCCATTGGTTTCACCTCCACGATGTGACGAAGAAGGGATAGCGTAGGTTTCTCCACAAAGTGCTATTTAGTTAATAAGACAAGGATTCTCATGAATACCACCTCCACCCACACCACCTCCAACTTCGCCACCATCGCCTGCAACTTCACCCATACCGCCTCCATCTCCACCATAGTTCAATATGGAAAATTCAGTGAAGTTGCCTTTGTTCAAAGCCTTGGGAAATGAGGACCCGAACCAGTTATAGTTCATCGTGAGAGCCGTTTGGGAAGCAAAGGGAATTACAGATGATCACATAAAGAATGTGACATTGGTTATTTCTCTATAGGATCACGCCCTAACCTGGTATATAAAATACTCTAATGATAACTCGAATGCTGGAGTGGAAGACGTCCAGAGAACACTGAATAGGGAATTCAGTAGTCCTAAATCTGAGGCACAGTTAATCATGGGATTCAAGGAAATCGCGATGCAACCAGGTGAGACACCTTGAAAATTAGATCAAAGATTGAAATGTAAAATTTGCAAAGATAACATGAACTTAACATATGGACAACATCACGAGTGGTTTGTGGCCTCACTATTGCCACACTTAAGGGTTGCGCTGTCACAATAGAAGATAACAACTCAGGTGAAAGCCTTGGAGATTGCAATGAGATTGCATGAAACACCGATGCAAGATCCAAATCTGGGGGGTTCAATAGATCCATGAGAATTTGAAGAATTTGTGCCTTGAGATGAAAAGTTTGAAGCAAGACAAAATGGTTCGAACCGAGGTGCGCAAAGAGGTATGGTGCCTGAAATGCCAGAGTCAGGGACATGACAAAGACCACTGCCTGGTCTTTGCGAACTACATTGTAGGACTAGGATCGATGCCTTTAAGGCAAAAAGCTCAAGCAGGACCAAGCTTGAGGCTTGCATTATGGTGAGCTATATACCAGGTAGCAGGAAAACATGCCATGAATAACTGTCATTTGCTGCAAAAGTTTGTACATACACCATAACAACTGTTCTGCAACTTTTGTAGGTCGGTAGGGCATGATGAGTGTAATTGTCAGAGTTATGAATTGATGATGGATAAAAATCATGACTATAGTGTTCAGGAAGAAACGTGGCCCCTTGACCAGAGCGCAGGAATGGCGGGGACATGATTTCATGGGCGTGGACGAGGCCGAGGTGGAGGAGGACCTAGCAGAGGTCGAGGACAATTGATCTGCTACAATTGCGGAGGACCAGGACACTATGCTCTTGATTACACTAACCCAACCCATCCTTCATGCAAGTATTTCACATTGTTTGATCATGAAATGGAATACTACCCTACACTGATAGCAAGGATACGTGACAAAGGGGTGCTACCACCTCTGTTGACTTAAAACCTATAGATGATGAGGTCTGAACTACATGAAGAGGATCCAAACGTGAATATAGTGCTCCGGATTGGAATCAAAACATGAGATGACAAAGGGAAATAGCTTGAAGATAGTACATGGGTTCGTAAGGCTCCGATGAAGGAGGTTGAGTTCGATTTAGAGTGTGCACGTGAAACATTCATGGAAGCCAAGAAGAGCTTCATTGAGGCCTCCACCTCCGAAAGCAGGGATAAGTCTGATCAGGAGATGGACCCTTCTATGCTTGCAACCTTCCTAGAGACTCGCATGAAGTTACTACGTGATAGTAAGGTTGTGAAGGGGTTACAAGAGCTCATAAACAGATGCGTTGGAAACACTCCGGGAGAGCTGCATGTAGTACAAAATATTGGAAAGCATAAAATAAGAATGGAACAAGGGATGAGACTGACCACAAAGATAGGAGAGTATGAAATGGATCAGGTCATTTTGGGCCTAGGGTTAGATGTGAACGTCCTACCAAAGTAGACTTGGAAATGAATGGGGTGAGTCGCACTGCAATGGTTTTCGATTTAGCTAAGGATGTCGAATCAACAGAAGATCATCCCCATGGAGCCACTGCAGGGGGTGACTATGGATATTAAGGGTGAGAGCACGGTGGCTGACTTTGAAGTAATAAAAATTGTGGATGACAACAACCCCTATCCTACACTCCTGGGAATTGACTAGGCTACTAATATGAATGGGGAATCAACCTAAAGAAGAAAAAGATGATATTTGAGAAGAAATTTCTACGTGTAATAGTACTCATAGATCCTACTGAAGGATTGTGATATACTGAACTAGTCCACGATTATGAGAGTGATGATGATCTAGACTATATCTATGAGATAACAGCATGAGACCGAGATTGGGTGAATCCCACCACAGATGGATTAATTACATGGGATTGTAAGAGTTCCTGCACCTCAGACTCCAATGAAGAGTTAGAACACTAGCAAAATCAGTTAGATGAAGTGACTACACTGAATGGCAACATGATGACGCGGTCGCTACATAGTGTCTCCTCAGAGCTAAGAGATCTACCTACTTATGATGGACTGAATTATGTAGATATATTTTTGGATGCATTTGAAAGGGAGGTACTAGAAAAGTAGCGCTTCCAGGCATTAGACAAGGCATTGTGCACTATGCTCGCAAGATGGTAAGGTACACATAAGGGAAGATTTGATGATTGGCATGAATATAGGAGGATGATGAGAACATGATTTGGGAAGCCAAATATGTGAATGACAAACAAGTATGATGTGAAGGATGATCCCCATGCACATCTAGCCAAATGGGCCCAAGCTTATGGAGAGAAGCCCCAACTTGAATGGGTTCACTTGTTCTGTCACACCCTAGATTTTGTCCTGATGAATTGGTATGTATTAACAGAGCTTCAGCATCATACAGGTGAATGGGATATTCTACATGAAGGATTCATATCGACATTCAGTCTTGAAGATGAGTTTAACTGTATTGATGAGGTGCTACAAGAGGTGAAAGCAACAATCTTTAGGATACCGCAAGATCCTTTAGACCTAGTTCAGCCTACATGGGATACTCAGCTGAGTCACGCATTAGAATGCTATAATGTAACCATTGAAAAAGAGGATAAGGATCCGTGAAAGATTAATATTCTTGAAACAGAAGGTCACCGTGAGGTTCAAGAACCACAAATTGAGAACCCTAATATAACCATGTCATTGAAAAAGAAACAAGTAAACGTTGGTACTAAGGAAGAACCAAAATTTTCAAAGATTGGGGATTACTGGGACGACGTGAAAACGGATAAGGTCGCTGAATTGCTCCACAAGTACCAAGATTTATTCCCTACCACATTTATAGATCTGAAAGGGATAATTGGGGACCTAGGTGTTATGAATATCATGTTGAAACCTGACACAAAGGTGGTTAAGCAAAGACCTTACCGTCTCAATCCAAAGTATAAGGAGAAGGTCCGCTTAGAGCTAGACAAGATGCTTGTGGCATGCATCATTAAGCTTATGGAAGAATCTAATGGAGTAATCCCAATGGTGGTACAAGAGAAGAAGCAGAAGGATGAAACAAGGACATGCGTGGATCTTAGAAAGCTGAATGATGCTTGTGTACATGATCCTTTCCCAACTCCATTCTCTAATGAAGTGTTGGACAATGTAGGTGGCCACGAAGCATATTCCTTCACTGATGGGTTCTCCGGGTACCACCTGATCAAAATTGCACCAAAGGATAGGAGAAAGACAACCTTTGCAATTGAATGGGGTTGTTTTTATTACACTGTAATGTCATTTGGATTGAAAAATGGGCCAACGATATTCTCGCGTGTAGTCATTACTGTGTTCAAGGAATTTATTCATAACTTCCTAAAGGTATACTTTAATGATTGGACTATGTTTGGGATGGTAAAACACCATGTAGCAATCTTGCTCCTAATTTTGGATACTTGTCAAAGATACCAGATTGCGCTCAATCTAAAGAAGTGTCTGTTTTGTGTTCCTTTTGGGACCCTGTTGGGTCATGTGGTTTGTAAACAAGGATTGATGGTAGATATCATGAAGATTGCGGTGATACTGAACTTGGAAGCACCAAGGAGTGTGAAGCAGCTGCATGCTACCTTAGGACACATGGGATATTACAAACATTTTATCAAAGGCTATGCCCAGATCATTGTGCCTATGGAGAAATTGTTGAAAAAGGATGTCACATTCTGCTGGAACGAGGAAGAGAAGAGCTTGGATATATTGAAAGAAAATATGGTCACTGCACCCATTCTAGTCTTCCCAGATTGGAAAGAGGAGTTTCATGTACATGTCGACACGTCATGTATAGTGCTGGGAGTAGTACTAATAGATATTGGCAGAGGAAACTTGGACCATCTTGTCACGTTTGCAAGCCGAAGACTATTCAAAGTGGAGAAGAACTATTTTACCACCAGGTGTAAAGGGTTAGCCATGGTGTATGCGCTCTAGAAGTTTAGGCACTACTTGCTGGGAGGACATTTTAAGATGTATATGGATCACTCTGCGCTAAAGTACCTAGTCAATAAGCTTGTGTTGGGGGGGAGAATGTGCGGGTGGCTCTTATTGTTCCAGGAGTATGATTTTAAGTTATTGTGAAGCCTGGATGACTGAATGTAGGACCAAACCTTCTATCACACATTGCAACAGGGGAAGAGCCCACTAATTTGGAGCAAGGATTGCCTGACACATAGCTGTTTGTAATGCGCATCACGGATGGTCATTTTTAGGATATAATAAACTTCCTAATGATAGGAACTACCCTAAAAGGATACGCTATCCAGCGGAAGAAGGAATTAGTGGTGCACACGGCAAATTTTTTTGCCATTGCTAGGCATCTATACAAAATGGGGTTTAATGAGATATTGTAAAGATATGTACCCAAGTTTGAAAGAAGAAACATCCTCGTAGATGACCATGGAGGCATCACGAGAGGCCATTATGAAGGAAGAGAAACTATGCAAAAGATTCTACGTGCAGGGTTGTGGTGGCCAACCCTGCATCAGGACTCAAAAGCGTATTGCAAGGCATGTGATGTGTGTCAAAGGACTTGCAGGCCATCGTGGAGGATTGAGATGCCTTTGAATCCACAGATGACGTTGCAACCCTTTGAGAAATGGGTAATAGATTTTATGGGACCCATTCAGCCCCAAGGAAAGAGGAGAGCAAGGTACATTATCACCGCAACGAAATATTTGACTCGTTGGGTGGAGGTAGCCTGTGAAGGATTGCACAGGTGTGACCACTACAAATTTCCACTTTGAGCATGTAATGACGTGATTTGGTTGTCCAAAGATCTTGATGAGTGATCACGGTACACACTTTCTAAATGACACGATCAACTCGCTGATGGAGGAATTTTAGGTATAGCACCAGAAGAGCACACCTTATCACCCGCAGGCTAACGGGATAGTGGAAGCGTTCAATAGAGTGCTAAAAAATGCACTGACCAAGGTTTGAAATGCTCGACAAAGTGATTGGGACCTACGCATACCTGTAGTACTATGGGCTTATTGAATGACATGCAAAAAGTTGACTAAACAAGCCCCCTTTAGGCTTGTCTATGGCATTGAAGCGGTAATGCCTATGGAATATATTATGCCTAGTCTGCGCATAGCGGCACTTACAGGTATGACAGATTGCGGGGCCCTAGAGGAAAGGCTTGCACAACTAGATGAACTTGAGGAAGAAATATTTCTAGCTATATTTCACCAACAAGTCCAAAATCAACGCGAAAGGGCATGGCATGATCAACATATTAAGTTGCACACCTTTAAGGTAAATGACCCAGTTTTGTTATATGACATTAAGGTTGATAAATTTCTCAAAAAATTCAAAATGAACTAGTTAGGGCCCTATATCATTAAGGAAATTATTGATGGAGGAGCAGTATAGCTGGTCAAATTGAATGGAGAACCCTTCCTAGGAAAGGTGAATGGCAGTCACTTGATGCCATACACCGGTGGTCTAGACATGTTACTAGATGATGGTAGCACAGTCTTAGCACTCTAGGCAGCTGAAAGAAGGCACAGGACTATAAGCTACACTACCCAAGTTGGGCAGTTGCATGATTGGAGGATGGTGCGAGGTAAGGAAGTGTCATAGGGTCCGTGGCAGCACGGAGGGAGCTATGATACATAGGGAGAAATCGTACAGGTCGGTTAGAAAGTGATCGTTAAAGTCATTGTTCTTGATTTGACAGCAGAAGTGTAGCCAAATGGAGCATGTGGTTGACATTTAAGATGAAATTTATGGCTCAGATCCTTGAAAATCTGCTGCTAATCTAGCATTAATGAACCAAATTTGGGGGGAATGGTCGGATTTGAATTCAAAATTTTCTATAAATTACAAGTGATTGGCTAGCGAAAAAAAATTGGCATTTTCAGAATTGAGTTGTTGAGCTATCAAGCACCCACGAGTCAAGAATTCTTCGAGGCTTTCAGAAAGACTCCTGCATTCGAAAACTTGCTAGAGACGTTGGGAGCACTGTTAGAAAGAATTATGTCAGCACTCGTAGAAATTATAGATACTGAGGAAGTAGTAGAGGATTTGACATAAGAAATGGAAATAGAGGCAGAAGTAGCTACTCAGGAAGTCGACAAAGTATTGGCAGAGGTCCATAAATCATCGAGGACGCCGAGATCAAAGCTGAACCCAACCAAGGAAACCATGATTGTTGCCTACGGTGCACCTACGCCAAATTCAAAGCTAACTTCCATCGAGTATCCATCAAGGCATGGAAGAACCCTATGCAGAAATGGTATGACTTGCCCTATCTGGCAACAAATGACACCATTAAAGTGGTGCTTGATCAATGGCCGGCGGAGTGGCACATTACCATAGAATTGGCGGTGGGTGGGAGCAAGTCTGTCACGTAGAAGAAGAAGGAGGAGGCCAAGCTTAAGATGGCACAGTTGGACGAGAAGAGGAAAAAGGAGGCCGTTGATAAGGCCCAAGCGGAGCGTGAGGCCGTGTAGTAGATAGGTGGGATAGAGCAAGGCTCTGACAATGGCGCGAGGTAACCTTCACCTAAGACAGAGGAAGAAATAGAATAGAATGGCATAGACCCTCAGGAGACATCCGTCCGCATCAAGCACCCAAGGGAGACGGATAAGGGAGGGTCCAGGAAGAAATCAAAAGTGACTAAGACCTCATTAGACCCCATCACATTAATAGAGGGCTATTTACATGATATCGGTGAAACAGTTAGGGATGTCACTGTAGAGGCCCTGCAACAATTTGAACAACAACAATAGATCATCCTGGGGGCTATCCAGATAGGGTTGTAGGAGCTACATACCCGTGCGTCGTAGGCTAGCATGTTGTCCACCAGCCTGGCTATCGGCACTTTAGAGGCTGATGATATGCTACACATGAAGGCTTCCAGTGTGATAGTGTTGTCAGATGGAGCACTAACCATAGAGAATGAGGCTGATAGGCCCACTGTCAGTGCCCTAAAGGGAGTAGGATTGAACCTGGCAATGTTCCTACGTGAAGCACTCCACCTCTTGCACGATGGAGTAATTGCAGGACTGAGGGCCCATGAGCACTGCTCCCTCTAGATGATCAATGAACAATGGATCAATAACAAGCAGATGGCCCTACAGATAAATGCTACCATCACCACTGAGACTAAGGCAACCAATCAGAGCAAGCAGATTATGTAGGTCATTGAGGAGGAATGTCAAGTGGTCCCAGAGTTGGCCATTCCGGAGGAGGAGCCAGCTGAGGTACGCATCCGTAAGCTAGCCATAGGGGTGCATGACATTTGGACTAAGATGGTGCAGGTTCAGTTGGAGTTGAACCTGCAAATTACAGAGTTACAGTTGAGGGCCTAGCCTTCGACTCCACTAGAAGTGAAGGAACAGCGGGTGACCATTGTCACCGAAGCAATAGGAGCAGTGAACAGTGCAACAGTAGACTACACATAATTGTTTGAACAGTCATTTGAGGTCTTGACCAACTTGCTGGAGGACCCCAATCTACAGAGGCTAAAGATGGAAGCATGTGAGCTACAATAGCGCTGTGATGAGGTTACATGCATAGCATGAACCATTGCACTGACACAGAGACTAGCTAAGATGTAGGAGGCCAAGCAGCTGAAGGAACAGGTGGACACAGTGCTGCACAAGAAAGCAATGATCAAGGTGAGACTAAAGACCTGGCTGGATGAGGCTTACACAGTGATAGGGAATATCGAAGGCAAGCTTGTGACTCTACAGGTAACATAGCAAAAGCTTCAGGCTGACAGTGTAGGAGCAGTGACCGAGCAAACAATGGAAAAGACGAAGCAAGTGGTAGCTTAGTGCATGACTGAGGTTGCAGTCATAAGAGTTGAGCTGGAAGGGCTCCACATAAATATCTCCATGCCTACCAAGTGACTTGAGGGTGAGTCATGATGTTTGCGATGGGGGCCTGTTGGGAGAGGGATCCCCAAAGGGCAGTTTTGGGGCCAAAAGCCCATGTTTGAGTCAAATTTTGTAATAAAATTGTAAAGACTCCACATTTTTTGGTCATAGAGTGCGAAGGTGTCATAAGTCATAAAGGGTTATCCACCCTTAGTTTTTTAAAGTAAATTTGGCTGTAAGAGATCTACCCAATGTCTATGGACCATGGGATTGTATAAAAAGAGATAAGATCTAAGTAGTTAGAGTAATCAATCAGGTAAGAGAGTCATAGCTATGAGGTAAGAAGTCTAAGTTTTAGGTTGTAGCGTAGGTGGCGGCTCTGTAGCTAAGCATGTAGAAGCCTAGGGTAGAAGTCCGCATCTGAGTGCAAGGACCCCTACAACGATGCGTGCAGACTAGATAGAGTTTGTAATCACTTGGAAGATATCAATAAAGAGAAATATTATGCAATTTCCGTGTCTTTGTTCTGTTGATGCATCTTGATATGCTATGTATGAATTTCCTTTATTATGCTTATATCATGTGCGAATGAATGTAATTACATTGGAAAACTGAATGTAGTTAAGGATATTTGTTTATCCGGTGTTAACTATATAATTGTTGATAAGATAAGCAAGTAACTTACACTAATTTGGGAATCTACATGGTATGCTGCTATACCAGCATGACAGTACCTGAGTTGCTAGTTAGGGCTGCGTGAAGGTCGATCATACCCTTTTGCAGAGGTATTGAAGGGCGGAATAACAGGTTAGTCTAGCAATCCCTAGACCTAAGTGACTAGCTTCTAGTATCCCCCCATACTGGTTCAGGTGAGACTTCAGTCCGCGCTCTGTGGGCTAATGCCAAAAGGGCCAGTAGTGTAGGGATTTGTTTGGCTGATTAACATTGAACCTGGGTTAGGCCCCCTCAAGCCAATAGGTGGGATTGCGGTAAATTCTGGTAGTGTATGCTTCTTGTTTGGGCCTTGAAATCCCTTGATGGGACTATGGTAAAGCCTGGCTGTATAGATCAAGGTTCAGCCTAGGAATCCCTTGGCGACATTGTAGTGAAGCCTAAGGAAGCCTTGGTTGTTTTGTTGTAAGTCCCGCACTCATGCTCAGAATATGGCACGTGGGTGATTGGATGAAAGAAATATTTGGTTGAACCCAATCTATGGTTTGATGGTATGTGGAAGTGCCTGGCTTGGTTATATTTTTCATATGTTAATAAGAGCTCTCTCCTCTAATGTTTTCTATGTAAATTTACTTGTTATTATGCAGCTTTTGTTAGGGTTTTAATATGGGTTTATATATTCAATCCATTTCACCTTTACTTGACAATTTGGGGTTCGTTAGTTATTTCAAAGTTATCATGCAAAGTCTATGTCAGCCATAGGTTACCTACCCAGTATTGAGCAATTAAAAAATGCAAGGCCCAACGAATGCTATGAATCGAGTAACAACAAAATAAATAACACTAACAAAAATCTAAAGTAATAGCAATTAGGAATCAAAATAAGATTACAAAGCGGTAAAGAAAGAAACAACAATTGTAAACATTAACAATATAAATCAGAAGCATAACTATTCACATGATTGAAGCCAACAACACCTGATCGAAAGAGTAGGCCCAACTCTCCGATCAGGGTTGTGGCTAAGAATTAGAAATCACACAAGATTACAGTAAGATGAAATTCACATTAATCATAAAAGGAGTCAGAAAATAGAATCATGTCGATACATGTGCAAAGGGAAAAGTTTGTCGTTCTTCTCCATTAATCCTTACTTATACATTTCACCATTACATGAATAGCATTTAACAAACTTAAAAATCGTGGTAATCATGTTTGTCCAAAAATATACAATGATTTCTTAAATAGAAACAAAATACAAAGATAGCAATCATAGTCGATTTGTCATTTATTCAACAGTTGAGTAGTTTAATGGTTCAATACTTAAATAACACTGCCAAATCATAGTCAACAACATCGCGTTGGGTTATGTTCCACTAAACAATGTCTAATATGAATCTACAAGATAATGCTGTTAGAAAATGATCTAAGCATCTTTTCCTTAGGACTACGTTTCATTATTTAACAATTCACAAAGACATGTCACTATGATATGCCTTTTATTGATTGAGATATAAATTGACCTCATAAGAGCTATGAAATGGATAAAAAGGAATAAGTAAAAGTGGCTAAATTTAGGTAATTTTATCGGCCAACATATCTCCCCAACTGGTTTGTTTGTGTTTCTTCATGCAAACCACTTCATGCGCAGATGGGGGTTATACCTGTTGTGACTGACATGAAGCTTAGTAAGATCATATTATTTTTCCATATTAGTCACAGGTAGCTGAAACCCATCTATATGAATGATGTCTTTCCACTAGTATTCATCCACAACATAAGTTAGCCCATATTGATCAGAAGGCAACCAGATAATTGGAAGTCAGAACCTTAACCTTAGCCAATGAACTCCATAGTGTTGTATGCAAGAAATATAGCATGGAACTCTTCCCAATTCTCTTGCAAAGTTGGGTGCCCCAAAGGGTTCTTGTGCCCATACTAATGATGATGAAATCATCTAACACTTTTGACAAGTGCCCTCAGTTTCTTCTTGAAAAGTGCACATCTATGTTGTCCACATGTCAACACATGATTGTTGTGTCATAAGCATCTGGCCTTTTCATCCTTTTAGTTTGAGAAAAAATGATGTTTAGTAAAAATATCCCGAGATTGGAAATGCTCCATCCTAATCATCAATGGGCGATTTTCCAGGTTTCCCTTGAATGTATCAAGGGCCTTTTTCCATTTGACTTGGTTAATAACAAAATATGTAAAATCTCTCAATTGAATATCTCCTACAAATGGTATTAGGTTGAATCACTGACTAGTTTCTATTATATAATATAATTCACATCGAAAACTTTTGTTAATATGCTTATTAGTTCTCATAATCCTCAACAACCACATGGGATCTTATATTTTGTGACTTAACTCCTGGTGAGTACTTTCCAAATAGAAAAATAGATACTGTTCATAAATAAAAAGGGCATAACAATTAACAAGGGGTCTACATGCCATCATTTGTTGGGTTAAGGTGAAAATCTCGTCCTTATCAATCTTTAGCAACTGAACTTGTTCCTGCAACTCCTTGATCTTCTTCTGCAATTTTTCTTGTTGTTATTGAGCCTTTTTCTATCTCAGTTGTATAATTATAAACCACCTTCGCTACATTCTCTCAAATATCTCTTGTTTCTCTCCAATGATCTTCCATGGGAATTTCGCCATGCTACAAACTAAAAGTATTGGCCTTTGATTTTCTGGATTTCCACCACCAAAATAAATTCTCGAGCTTCTTCAAGATGGAGGCTCAGTCTCTGTGGATGCTGAGGTCACCTGCTTATCCTCTGTATGTACTGCCATCAAAACTGCCACTGGTTCTAGGGGTTTTGGTTGCTTGGTCAATATTAATTTTTATCTTTCCTTTCTCTCATTTCCACAAATGCATCACATGTTTCCTCAGTTTGGTAGTTTTTATATTTAACTGAATATTTTCTTTGATCAATAATTGGTACTGGTGTTGAATGGGGGATTTCCATTTTGTAATTTATTTGAAAAATTCTTGTTTTACCACATTCTCCTCCATCTATCTCGAGGTTGGTACTGGTCCTTGTGGAGCAATATCATCAAACTTGTCAACAGGTTCGTGTTTTATCACTACTTTCTCCATATGTTCAGATGTTGGTACTCATGGAGTGACATTGACAACTTTTTCCTGAGACTTCGGCACTACCTACTTTCCTTCTATTTATATAGAAGTTGGTACCAGTTATTATGGAGGAGTACCAGAAACATCTTCTTCCTCCACTTGCTCTAAATCCAACACTAGTTCTTGCGAAGCAGTATCAGTAACAACCTCTTCTTCCATTTTCTCTAAAGATGACACTAGTTCTTGTGGAGCAGTATTGGCAACAAATTCTTCTTCTAGCAACAAATTTTTCTTCCAATTTATCTAAAGCTGACATTAGTTCTTGTGGAGCAGTATCGGAAACAACTTCTTCTTCCATTGGCTCTGACATCAACACTAGGTCTTGTGGAGTAGTATCAACAACAACTTCTTCTTCCATCTACTATGAAGTAAACACTGGTTCTTGTGGAGAAGTATCAACAACAACTTCTTCTTCCAATTTTTCTATTGTCGACACTAGTTCTTGTGGAGCAGTATCGACAAAAGTCTCTTCTTCCAATTGTTCTGATGTCAACACTAGTTCTTGTGGAGTAGTATCAACAACAACCTCTTCTGTAATTACTCATTTAAATTTCAATTTTGGAGGAAGGACTTCTTCTATTACCGCATGGGTAGGAGAATGGAATTGCCTCGATCCTCTCAGTAGGGAGGCCTTAAGTGGAGAATGAGGGGTAGTAGCTTCAGATTCCATTATGCCTACGTCCTCTATTTTAGTTTCCTGAATCGTAACACCCACCCCCCCATCTCCCAAATCATCTTGTTGGTCTCCCATTTATTCATCCCCTTTTTCCTCTACCTCCTCAGGTATTTGTTCCACCACTTCCTCTTCAATCAATTCCTCTTCTAGCCTTACAAGCATCATGGCTGCAACTTCTTCCCCCTGATAGCTCAACCAATTACTACCAAGTTACAAGAGTCTATAACAAAGTGTGAATTACTAGTAATCTAACGAGCCCATGATTCATAAGGACAGACAATGTCTTGCACGAGCAGTGCACATACTGGGCCATCAATTGCAAATTATTCAAAATGAAGAACGAGATATTTATGGAATGCATCTTACGAAATTAGAGAGGGGCTAGGAGCATAGAATATATTTAAAGAGGATATAAAATTGACCTTCACATGTGATATATTTCATTAAGAAATATGCAACATCTACCCAACGCTGTGGTAGCAATTTCTGGTCATAACGCTTTCCTTTCTGCGTCATGTTCTCCCCTGCTTATAGGAATAACTCTAGAAAATCTAGCAAGGTTGCTCTTATGATAAACCACTTATGTCCATCTTGTACAAATCCACTAACAACTATAATAACTTCCTTAGTTACTTGAACTTCCATTCCACGGACCCTAGAGCGATTTCCTTCTAGATTTAGTGCAAACTAAACTTTAACTC
Source organism: Pinus taeda (assembly GCA_000404065.3). Classification (NCBI taxonomy): domain Eukaryota; kingdom Viridiplantae; phylum Streptophyta; class Pinopsida; order Pinales; family Pinaceae; genus Pinus; species Pinus taeda. The sequence continues at coordinate 98,840 of APFE030176462.1, forward strand.
CTTCATCAAACCCCTATAGCCGCTCAAAGTAAGTATGGCAGCCTACATTTTGGAATATTTTCCATCTGTTCAGCTAACAGCAAACCTACTCTATTTTTTCTGGTTCATGCCTCATATCTTGGCCACCCATTATACCTATCAGTTACTCTGTAGCAACACCCAGAGTAGCAACAAGTCATTAAGGGAGTAGTTAGCCAATAAAATACATGGTAATGGGAGTGGAAACAAGGGAAATAAATCTAGGTGAGGGTTATGGTAAAACCAACAGTAATCATGGTAATAATTCTGCTAATTATTTTGATACATTGCAAATGATTGCATTCTAATGCTGACATGCATATTCACACATAATGAAATTTCCCTTGAGCATTGTAATATGTGAAGGGTACGAAAGGGGATATGATACGAGTGGGTAATGATGCCATATTAATGGTATGATTAGATTATTTAAATAGTTTATTAGTGAGGTATGATAATAATGAAAAATGGTATTGTTATTATTAAATACGATAATCTCCTCCCCAACTACGGTATGGCCGTCCTCAGCCCTAATTGGTCATGTCATTAATGAAATGCCAATTAAATTCATGGAGTCATTTAGGGACGTACCTAATGACTTACCTTAGTGGACTATTGGCATCGACAAAGCATCAACACCAGTGGAGTATCAACATCGGTGGAGCATCTGCACCAGTGGAGTGTTAGTATCAGTGGAGTATCAACACCAATGCAATATCAACAATGGTGGATTATCAACATCAATGCAGTATCAACATCGATAGAGTATCAACATCAGTAGAGTATCAATGTCAGTAGAGTATCAACATCGATAGACATTGAAATGGAGCCAATTGAGGTTCTTCAATAGTAATAGAAGTAGAAAAACATTGCAATTGGAGTATTAGTAAGGGAAACATAAAATAATTGTAAAAGGGAAAAAGAGAGCTGCAAGTGGAGTTGAAGCAAGGGAAAGGGAAGAGAGCATTGTAAAAGGGATAAAGAGAGTTGCAAGTTGAGTAGTAGCAAGGGAAAGTGAAAAGTGCTATAAAAAGGGAAAAGAGACTTGCAAGTGGAGTAGCAGTAGAAATCAACTTTATTTTATTTTATTTATTAAATAAATTACTATTTATTTTTTTTTATTTTTTTATTTATTCAATATGAGGTGTAGAGAGCATGGAAACTTTTACGGGCTAATATTTGCATGTGGGCTAATTTTTGATGATTTTTTCAAAAGAAAATTCTCATTTCTATTTTTTTTATAAAAAAGATTCACCCAAATTTTACAATATAAAATTATTTTACCTTAAAAATCGCTAAAACTATATAGAGAGCATATATAAAATCATTATAAAGTTTTAATAATTTTACAAATACATCAATAAAATTTTTATAGTTTGCATATTAGGCTCTAGTGAGATTCGCCAAAGTTTTTAAACTTCAAAATAATTTTCCATCCCTAAAATTTTCCTTGGTGTAGAGGAAGAGTTTTATGCACAAATGACTTCAAGAACAGAATCATCAGAAGATTGTCTAACAAAGAAATTCCTAGAGGTCTTATGGTGATACAACCTGAGGAGATGTCTATTTAAAAGTAAAGGATTATGTGCATTGTCTATTGTTATGAGTTTAACAGTTTCATTGTCAAACATTGTGTCAACCTCATATGAACCCATCCATCTTAAGTAGAGATCTACTTTAAAATCCTTGAACCAGGAATCATAGAGTAATTCCCAATCACCTTTTTGAAACACCTTCTTCTTAATAAGTTTATCATGCCACTTAGTTTGTTGGTGCTAGATTGAGGCAGTGTTTTCTATAGATACCAAAAGGATTTCATCTAACTTGTTGAATTGATCTAGTCAGTGTTTTTGGGATGTAGTAAGATGCAAGCCTACTTATAGAGCTTTCCTAAGTGTTTTTACCTCAAATTCCATTGGAAACAGACGGGATTTCCCACACATAAGTTCATATGGTGAAAAACACATTGTATTCTGCCATGTAGTTCTATATGTCAAAATTGCTTCAGGGAGTTTTTTAGCCTAATTCCAGCAATGGTTAGCCACAGCCTTTGTAAGAATATTTTCAAATACTTTATTTAACCTCTTGACTTAACCATTCAATTGAGGGTGATATGGGAATGTCACCCGATGTTTGATTCCATATTTCTCCATAAGAATTGCTATTGAATGTGATGTAAATTGTGTTCCTCCATCTAAAATTATTTCCTTGGGAGCCCCATATTGAGTAATGATTTCTTCAAATAAGAAGTCTGAGACATTTTTTTCAATGGGTTTCGAAATGGCTTTAGCACCCATTTCGTCACATAGTCTTTACAAACAAGGATATGGACTTTCTAATGAGAAGGAGGATATAACAGGCCAACAAAATCAATAGCCCATTTCTAAAAGGGTCAAGGACTAGTTGAGTCTTCAGTGCCATTTCATCTTAACGAATAAGCTGGCCCATTCATTTACAGTTTTTACACTACTAAACATATTTTCTAGCACCCTGACATATAGAGGGCCAATAATATCCCATCCGCAACACCTTGTGACCAGTTCATTTATCAATAAAGTGTCATTTGTGAGGTTTATTGTGGGAAGCTTTCAGAACATAATAGATCTTGTCCTCAGCTACACAATGTCAGATTTTCTAATCTGGTCTAGTGTAGAAGAGGTACCCTTCTATCCATATATAGGAGGCACTCTATTGGATAATTCTCTGTTGTTCCCTGTATGGCAAATAATGAGGTACCTTACCTGCAGCAAGATAGTTAGCAACATCTGCATATCAAGGCGTGCGAGTAGAATTTTTGAAAAGATGTTCATCAGGAAAACTATCTTCTACGAGTGCATCTTCATTGCTAATACTCAGCCTTGACAGGGAATCTACTACCACATCATCCTTTCATTGTTTTTCTATAATAGTGATATCCAATTCTTGTAACAATAATAACAGTCTTATGATTTACCCAAGAGTTATAGGTTTATTCATCACATACCTGATCGATGAATGATCTATATGCACAAAGATGGGGTACCTTGTAATATAATGCCAAATTTGTTTAACAACATAAATGACAGCCAAAAATTCCTTCTCAGTTACTATATAATTAAGTTCAACATGAGTTAAATTCCTACTGATGTAGTTGATTGTATACGAATTCTTATCTTCCTGTTGTACCAAAACTGCTCCAACTATTGTATGGGAATCACCTATAGAGATATGGAATGGAAGTTTCCAATCAGGACCACACAATATTGGTGTCTCATAGACTAATTTCTTCATCCCTAAAAAATTCGATTCATAAGCATCATTTCACACAAATTCGGCATCTTTAGACAGTAGTTGGAAAAGTGGAAATTCTATTTTAGAAAAAGTTTCTATGAAGCATTGATAATACCAAGCATAAAAAATAAATCCTTGAACTGTTGTTTATTTCTTTGGGGTGGGAAAATTTAAAATTACCTCGACCTTAGTGAGGTCAAACCATATTCTTGCAGCTGAAAGTAAATCCCCCAGGATGATCCCTTCTTCCATCATCATATGAAATTTTACTATTCTAAGAGAAACATGAGTCTGTTTACATCATTTAAGTAATTTTTCTAAATTTTCCAAACCATCTCCAAAAGAATCACCATACAGGGTAAAATAATCCATATAAACTTCAACACTACCATTAATCAAATCAGAAAAGATTCCTAATATGGCTCGTTGGAATGTAGGAGGTGCATTATAGAGTCCGAACAAAAGGACCCGGTATGAAAAAGTTCCCCAAGGGAAATTAAAAGTGGTCTTATCTTGATCTTCAGGAGCTATCTGGATTTGGTTATATCCATTGAACCCATCTAGAAAAGAAAAGAACTTCTTTTCGGCTACTGCGTTGAGAGCCTAGTCAATGAACAGGTAAGGGAAAGTAATCTTTCTGGGTAACTTTATTTAGTTCCCTATAATTGACACAGATCCTCCACTTGTAATTCTTATTTGGGATAATGACTAATGAGGATACCCATTAGCTATCATAGAATGGATAAATAAACCCAACATGAAATAGATTTTGTTTTTCTTCCTTAATCATTTTTTTCAAAGATAGATTCATTCTTCTTTGTGTTTGGCAAACATGACAACATTCCTCTCTTATATATATGTGATGGATACATAAATCAAGATGAATCCCTTTCATATTTGGGTGTTCCCAAGAAAAGTTATCCTTCTCATTTCGAAGAATTTTTAAAAATTGTTCAGTTTGGGAGGGTGATACATTGGGATTGATGTTCAGTGTCTTCCTTGGATTGATCTCTACTGGAATATTGTTATGGGCTGCTATGACAGGAACATTCTCAGTCTCAATTTCTGGTTGAAACAGAATCAGGATCACTGATAAATTTATTAATATTGTTTTCTTTCATTTCTTCTTTGAAACAAAGAGCTTCCCTAATTGTGAGAATTGGTCTAACATTTTCATTTTCAGGTTCAGACTCATCACGAGGGGAAGGATTTTGTGATAGGGTAAACCTTGGTTCAACCGACAAGCTTGGTTCTGTAGGAGGATAAAGAATAATGTTCTTCATAATATCTCCATTTGATATTACCATGTTTCTCGATCGACACCCAATGTAGGCATCACCCATAGTGAGTCATGGCCTTCCGAAGATTAGGGGATGCTGCCCAAATGGAGATTGAGTATGCAATAATAAGAGTTTGATAGGGTATTCCCATGAATCCATGGAAAAATTTACATCTTCCAATTTCCCTATAGGTCTCAGAGTAGATTGAACTGCAAGTTCTAGAATCGTTGGGGTTGGTTTAAGATTAAGTAAGCCCAGAGTAAGTACAGTTGCTGATGTTATAACGTTAATTGCAATCCCAGGGTCTACGAGAACATTTGAAATATCAACCCCATTGATTTGGACTATGAGGATCAGGTTTCCTAGGTCACCATATTTTACATTTATAGTATTTTCCAACATTATGTCTGACATATTCCCCATGGCATGAATAGTAGGTGGCTCTTTCAGCTTCCTTCCAGGATTCTTGGAGCACAACTCCCTAATTGTTTTAGCATAAAGTGGCACATCCTTCATGGCCTGGCACAATGGGATCTTAATAAATAGATTTTGTAATTCCCCCAAAAGATCAAATTCAAGTTGAGGGATCTATTTTCTTAGGGACAATCTCTCAAGATAAGGTGGGCTTGTGTGACCCCCTCGAGTGACAATTTTTTTGGTGGGGGGTTGATGTTGCACAAAAATTTGTGTTGGATTACCCCAAACATGCCCAAATGGGTTTTTAGTTCTACTTTTGAGATGTGACTATCTCAACCTATTGAGCTCCCATATTATTCGGGTTCAGGTTGGGTTGAACAAGTAGTTGAGGATGAAGAGGAGGAGTACTGGTGGAGGCATTGAGTGTGAACTGTAACTTTTTTGTGTCATAGGCTAGGTAAGTTTATTTGTAGGAAGTGGGGGTCCATTCCATTTCTAAGACTAAGAAGGGACTGGGATAGGTTTAGGTGACCATGACTGCCAGGTCATAGGACACTAATAATATTGTGGCCATGAAGGTGGAAATGGTGCAGGCTGAGACTCAAAATTCCAATTGTTAAAATATTGATAAGGGTCTTGAGTCATGCCTTGATTCATATTTTGTAGTCGCGGTTTCCATGACTTCTTTGATCCCATAAAATAGAGTTCGTCTTCTCTTCATTTTATCCCTAAAAAAATGCCTTCAACCTAGGAATTGATGGACACGAGTTAGTGGAGTAGTTTTACTCACATATTTCATAGGTTTCAATAATATTAAGTGGATACTCCTTTAGAGGGTGCTTCTTCCTACACTGTGGGCACACGATGGCCATTGCTTTCTTAGCCTCCATCTATTTCTATTTTTCTTGCAGATTGTCTAGCTATGAAGACAATGTGGTTACGATGTTAGTCCTTAAATTTTCTAGCAGGTTCCCAATTTCTTCTTTTTTGACCCCACTACTAGATTATTTGAGATATCGTGTCCCTTTCTTATGCCTCACAACCCCTCGTGAAAATTTGACGCACAGTTCACAAATAGTATTGAACTCTTCCTTTGAGATATCCCCATTTCCTACCGCATTTAGAAGTTCCATAGATTCTTCTCTTAATGCTCAAAGTAAGATTATCTTTAAAATTTCCTTATCCAAATTACTATGGCTTGATCTTTGCAGGATGTGTTTAAATCATTCCACAAAATTCTCCATATTCTCATCCTCCTTCTGCATAATCTTGAAGATTTCTTTTTTAATGTCTCAAGACTTGGAATAGTCTTGATATTTTTCGAGGAAAATATGCTTCATTTTGTCCCATGTCATGATATATTTTCCTCCTAGACCCATAAACCAACGCAACATTGTCCCTTTCAAAGTAGGAGGGAATATATTTAGTTTTTGAGTGTCTGAAACATAATCATATCCTCGGCGGAAAACATCAAACTCAAAGAGGAATGTATACAGATTCTTGAAATAGAGAACACGGAAATTAGGTAATGTTGTTAGAGTAATAGGTTTCGTAGGCGCATCTCCCCTAATTTCACCAACTGGAAATTCAATTATAGAAGTTGTGTTGTTGGCCATGAATATCTTCCAATATTTTCTTAGAATTTCAACAGGTCCTGGTTTTTCCATGATATGTGGTTAAGTTTTTTTAACAACACTTCCTCAAGTAGGTGGAGGATTTCCCCTACCTCTTCTTCTATGGGACCTTCATCACTTCATTCCTCATATCCTCTTCTCCCTTCTTCCTCTTCTCTAGACTCTATTTCTATTTTTGAGGAGAGTTGTGGTTACAAAACTGTTTAGGGCCTAGATCCCATCTAAAATCTTACTTCAGCAACACCCTTTGATGAGTTTCCTAATTCAACTCTTGCAATGATTTCAAGGATATAGTTGATTCTATATATATATTTCCTTCCTCGACCTCTTTTTGGGTGTCTTGGTTTTCCCATTTTTTTTGTTTCCTTATTCATACAATCTAAGAAGCAGGGAATTGGACTAAAACAAAACAAATCTAGAGATTGGGTCCTGTAAAAGGGTTGGTACAAACCTTGCCTAACCAGTACGAGAAAGTGGGTTTTTATAGTAAAAAAAGCAGAGAATTAAAAAAAACAAGGCAATCTAATGCTCGGGTCTTAGAAAAGGTTTGGTACAAACCTCGCCCAACCAGCACGAGAGAGTGGTTTCTATAATCAATTAGGAAATTAAAACATTCAAGTGATCTAGTGCCCTAGAAAAGGATTGGTACAAACCTTGCCTAACCAGGATGAGAGAGTGGTTCCTATAATCAATCGAAAGGCAAGAAAAAATCAAAGTGATCTAATGCTCGGGTCGTAGAAAAGGTTTGGTGTAGAGCTTCGCCTGACTAAGACGAGAGAGTGGTTCCTATGATCAATTAAAAGGAAGAAAATTAAAGCAATCAAAACAGTCAAATTCTCAGGTCTTGGAAAGGGATTGGTGCAACCCTCTCTTGAACAAGATGAGAGAGTGTTCCTATGGTCAATACTGGTTTTACTTTTGCACCTTTTATAGAATCTCTAGAAATAGCACCAAAATATTAGGGTTTTAATATGGGTTTATAGATTCAATCCCTTTCACATTTATTTATCAATCCCAGGTTTGCTAGATATTTCAAGGTCATCATGAAACGTGTATGAAGGTCATAGGTTCCCTACCCAGTAATGAGAAATTAGAAAATACAAGGCCCAACAAATGCTACAAATCGAGTAACAACAATGATCCAGGAGGATCCATCGATCCAAATGCACAAGTGTTTGAAGTTTCATCATCAACGTTCATAACTGTCATTCAGTGTCACCGTCACTTCATTTCAGTTTCGACAGATCGACAGTGTTGGTTATGATTAGGTTCAGGTCATGTTATGGTTTCATGGTGTTCAGTTGATGTGGTGTTGTACTTGGCTGTCAACTATGTCATCGATAGTTTCGCTAGGGTTTGGTCGATGACATGTGTTTTTTCATTCAACTTTGCAGGATTTATGGTTCATATAGTTGGTTGTGTAAAAGGTTTCAAGTTAAAGTACTTGGTCGATGACATAGTCTTTTTGTCGTCACCACCAATGTTAGTTTCAAAGATGTGATGATTGTCATCATGTAATGTTCACGAATGCACACAGAGACCACAAGGATGTACCAGGGTTGATCATATGGTAAAGGCTTCAGTTTTGCCGATGTCATTGTACAGAGACGACATGTGTCTTGAATAGTTAAACGAAAATATTTACCTAAGCCTAGACCTAAACCCTAATGCCTAAGCTATCCTATTTATTTTTGTTTACCCTAAGAATCACTAATGCACTCTTACCCTAAATCTAAGCCCTAAATCATATTCTACACATCCATGTTTAAACCTAAAGCCATGCTAAACCCTAATACAAATCCATGTATTATTCCTACATTGAAAACCATAAAACCTAAGTCCTAATCCTATGTTACACTTCTCGGCCTATGTTAAACAATGTAATGTAAATACATTATAAAACAAACATAAACCACGCCACAGTCCCTAACTTCCAGAGAGAAACTGGAGCTGGACCATGTGTTATGCGACCACATGTAATAAACTGTTGGAGTTCAGCTTAACCACAACAGAGTTGTTACCATGTCGGAGCCGGAGTCATGTGATAGGTACATTACATGACCGCCAAGGTTACGGTTTACAGTTTGTAGTGCGGAGTTTCTTAACGATTAACATAACTGTGGGATCATGGTTAAGGTGCCATGTGATAGATGTTAACGCAACTACCGCCGGAACCGCCAGGGGAAACCACAGAGATGGAACTTGGTGGTTAGACCGCCAACACTCACATGCAGCGGTTACACCTCTGACCGGTTAATGGTGATCATTTGTGGTTTTCGGGTTATAATAAAGTTTTTGTTTGGGTTTTTAATTGAAAATTGATTTTAATTAATTTGAATACCATGATTAGGCTCTAAGGTGTTCCTAAGGTGGAAAAACAAACCTATTCAACCCCAAAAGTTAGCTTTTCCATCACTAAATTAGTCAGACGATGTTATTATGCATTTTCAGGCATTTAAGAGATAGATTTGTCCTTTGAGGAAAGGAGGAGTGGTTTTTGGGTTTTCATGAGCAGATTTTGGAGGAATAGAGGCGATTTTATTTTCAAGATTTCAAGAACAATGGGAGTCGGATTTGGAAACCATAAGCGGCATTGGAAAGCTAGTTTAGAGAGCTCTCTGATGACAGAGGCCAGAATTGCATGTGTGCAGGTTCAATCTATCCATTTCACTATGTAATCAACTTCTTCTTTCTCATTCCTAATAAAAATGGTCACCCATCTTGAAAGTAGACCCATAGACGTAGTCAATCAGGGGCAAACTCTGTAATCAATATCGCTATCTGGTATATCTTTGTTTTCACTATTTACACTTATGTTTTTCATCTTTCTTACGGTTTATCAGTTGTCGTAAAGTGTTCTGCTCCAACAATGTTCCTTGTTTTATGTGCTTTCGATTTTCATTCAATTCACTAATGGCTAATCAACTCTACATCAATATTTAATATATGATCATATCAGATAAAACAAAGTAAATAACACTAACAACAATATAAAGTAACAAAAATTAGGAATCACAACAAGATTACAAAGTAGTGAAGAAAGAAACAACAATTATAAACATTAACAATATAACTCAGAAGAATATATATTCACATGATTGAGTCCAACAACACCTGATTGAGAGAGAGGGCCCAATTCTTCGATCAGGGTTGTGGCTAAGAATTATAAATCACACGAGATTAAAGTAAGATGAAACTCTCATTAATCATAAAAGGAGTTACAAAATAGAATTATTTTATTACATGCCCAAAGGAAAAAGTCTGTCATTCTTCTCCGTTCAGCCTTACTTATACATTTCATCATTACATGAATAGCATTTAACAAACTTAGAAACCGTGGTAATCATGTATGTCCAAAAACATACAATGATTTCTCAGATAGAAACTGAATACAAAGATAACAATCAAAGTCAGTTTGTCAGTTATTTGATAGTTGAGCAGTTTAACGGTCCAGTCCTTAAATATTGATGCCAACTTGTAGTCAACATCATCACATTGGGTTCTATTCTGCTTAGTAATGTCCGAGGTGAATCTGTATGAGAATTATGTCAGCAAATCATCTAAGAAACGTTCCCCTAGGACTATTGATGCAGGAGCATCCTGACTTAGCTAGCAATATGAAGGTTTGTTCACATGTTGTGGCTAAAATAGTCAATTTCACTAACCTAAGTGGTCAAAAGTTAGTTTTAGTCGAGAGGGTTGGATATCTCAAAAATGATCTGTAATTCATTATTGTAATAGTTAGGAAATTGTCTAATTTTAGATTGAATAATAAGTTTTTAACATAGGTGTGTAATGGAGCTTGAAAATAGAGATTTGATTGTTAGATTGTTTAAAATAGAGATTGAGTTGTTCGTACAGTTAGAGTAGGATTCGACTCATAAAAGGAACAAAAATGTAATGTAGAAGGATTAGTTGAGAGGATTGAGGATTGAGTGAGAGGCGAGAGTTGAGTGATAGAGAGGATTTTCAAATTGAAATAGAGGTTTGTTAAATTGTTGTAATTGAGCAGAGAGGGCCAAGACTCTGTAATTGTTAATATATTGAAGGAATTTGATGTGTTGTGTATCTCTATGTAATCCTGGCGAAAACTCTTGTTTAACTCTGTATATTCGCATTTTCAAAAAAATCGGGTATTTTCTTTGTTTTGCACTTTAAATTGTTAATCACTATGTTTATTTGTTAATCAGGTGTTTTATCACTAACTGTAGTTATTAGTATCAATAGCGGGGGTAGAATATCATAAATAGACTTGATCAGGTCAAAGTCTCATACACAATCGTATTCGTCGATCACAAAGTGAACAACTGACATCACCATCAATAGCGAGGGTTATGCTAGTGTTTAACCTATGTTTAATTTGAAATATCGCCAGTCATAGGACTTGAGGACCTCCATTATCCCATGGATATCGAATCGTGAGTTGATCGGACGTTAATCCCAAGAATGGACCCGAACCACTATAGATAAGGATTTAGTGTTTGTTGATCGGGTGAATGGTGACTGTTAGATTTGGTCATAGGAGATCAATGGTGTAGAGAAAGTCAATGTGGGAGGACTGATGTTCAATTATGGATTGTTATTCAATCCGACTGTTGTTCAATCCAATTGTTGTTCAATTACAGATTGTTGTTTAATTACGGAGTTTTGTCCAATTCGACTTTGGTTCAATCCAACTATTATTCAATCGTGGATTGTTGTTCAATTGCAACATTGTTAAATTGCGACGCTGTTAAATTGTTGGCTACTATTCAGTTGTTATTCACTTGGAAACCTGTGTCAATTTTTGGTATCAGAGCTCAGAGATTGAGTTTGACTACAGTAAACATGCTGCCAAGGAGAGGAGCTGGCGTAGATCAAGGAAGACCTAAAGCGAATGTAGTCCTGCTGGAGGAGATACAGAGTCTGCGTACAAGGATGGACATAATGGAGACTGCACAAAGGAGAGCACCTGATGAAGGGGTTGAAAGTGCTGCAAAAACATCTTCTGAGGAATAAGAAGAGGAGGAAAATGAAACTAGCAAAGTTATCAAGATGTTGGCTAAAGTAGGTGGAGAACCAAAGATGGAAATTCCTGTGTATGAAGGGAGTCTCAACGCCAAAGAGCTAATGGATTGGATCAGTGCACTGGACAAATATTTTGACTATGAAGAGGTTGATGACAAAAAAAAGGTGAAGTTTGTAGTTACCAGATTGAAGGGTCATGTAGCTATTTAGTGGGATGAACTACAAACATCCAGAATGAGAAAAAGAAAGTCCAAGATCAAGTAATGGGATAAAATGGTGAGTAAAATGAAAGCTAAATTTATGCCAAATTTAGATTATGAGTTAAATCTTTTCAAATAGTTATAGAATATAAGCCAAAAAGGAATGTATGTAAAAGAATACACAAAAGAGCTTTATAGATTGAGTATTAGAGTAGGACATGCAGAGGATGACATGGAGAAGGTAGCCAGATATATGAATGACTCAAGATATGACATATAGGATGAGATCAGCTTGCTAAGTCTGAAGACTATTGACGATGCATATCAAGCAGGTTTGAAGGAAGAAGAGAAGATGTTGAGAAAACAAAGTCAGAGGAATAGAGGGAGAAGTTCAGTAAGAGGTAAAGGAACTACCAAACTGAGGTTTCAGCAACATCAATAAGAAGCAGGAAGTTCAACTAGTAGACCACCACAGAGAGGAGATTTTAATAGAGTAAGATTTGCACCTAGAGGAAGAGACTGAGGAAGAGATATTCAGTGTTACACGTGTGGAGAATGGGGACATGTGTTGTGGGACTATCCTCATAATAAACCAGCAAGTCATAAGAATGTGAATGTGGTTGAAGCAAAGCCAAAAACACCTCAACTTATGGAAAAGGAAGAATCCCCTAAAGTAGGCGAATCCCTATTGATGAAAAGGGAATTGCTTAAGGCAGTGAAAGAGACTAAAGAACCAGCGCAAAGGAAGAGTATATTCAGAACTACGTGCAAATCCAAAGGTAAATGTTGTAAAGTGATAATTGATAGTGGAAGTATTGATAACCTTGTTTCTATAGAGATGGTGGACAAGCTAGGACTAGTGAAGACAATACACCTTACTCCTTACAGAGTGTCGTGGTTGCAGAAAGGACATTAGATTATTCTGATAAAACAATGCAAAGTAGAGATACAGATTGGTACATATAAGGTTGTGATATTGTGTGATGTAATGCCAATGGATGTATGCCATGTATTATTGGGGAGACTGTGGCAGTTTGAGCAAAAATCTATTCATGATGGGAGGAAAAATACTTATACTCTAGAGAAGAATGGAAACAAACATACACTGATTCCATTAAAGGATGTCACTGACAAAGGAGCACCTGGAAATAGTGTTATGTTGACGAGTGTAAACGAGTTGTTGCAAGAGGTCGGAAAAGGTGAATAAATGCACTTTGTTGTCGTAGGGAGACCTAAGGTAATTTTAGCTTCCACAAACTTAGATGATTTACCTGAAGAAATCAAAACTCTGTTAAATTATTTCACTGATATTATTGTGGATGAGTTTCCAAATGAATTGCCACCAATCAGGAGTATTAGTCATCATATTGATCTAATACCAAGAGCAAGTTTGCCAAATAAAGTAGCGTACAGATTAACTCCTCAAGAGAATGCAGAAGTTGGAAGACAAGTGCAAGGAATGATGGATAAGGGACTAATCAGAGAGAGTCTTAGTCCATATGTTGTACCAACAGTACTCAATCCAAAGAAAGGAGGTGAATGGCGTATGCGCACAGATCCTAGAATCATAAACAAGCTCACTATAGAGTACATATTTCCTTTGCCATGCATGGATGATTTGATGGATTGTTTGAGTGGGTCAAAGTATTTTACTAAAATATATCTGAAGAGTGGATATCATCAAATAAGAATTAGAGAAGGAGATGAATGGAAGACTGCATTTAAAACAAACAGTGGGTTGTATGCGTGGTTAGTGACACCTTTTGGACTCACTAATGCACCTAGCCTGTTCATGAGATTGATGAATGAAGTCTTGAAGGAATATGCAGGCAAGTTTGTTATTGTTTATCTTGATGAATTTCTAGTTTTTAGCAGAAGTAAAGAAGAACATCTAGAGCATCTTAAATTGGTTTTAAGAACTCTGCAGGAAGTGAAGATAGTGATAAATCTGAAGCAATGTAGTTTCATGAAAGAAGAACTAATTTACTTTGGATTTGTAGTTTCTAAAGAAGTTTTGAAATGGATCCAGAGTCCAAGCAATTTGGAACTGGCCTATTCCAAGGAAGATATTTGAGGTAAGAAGTTTTCATGGTCTGGCAAGATTTTACAGGAGATTTATCGAAGGTTTTACCCAGATTTTTGCACCAATTCTTGAAATAATCAAGCAGACTAATCAGTCATTCAAGTGGACAGAAGCAACAGACAGGAATTTTAAGTTGTTGAAGAAGAAAATCACATATAAACCATTTTTAGCTTTACCTGATTTTGGAAAGTATTTCAAGTTGAAACAGATTCTAGTGGAGTTGCGATTAGAGTAGTATTGAGTTAGGAACAGAGACCAATAATGTATTTTAGTGAGAAATTAAATGAAGAAAAGAAGAAGTATTCTTCTTATGATAAAGAATTTTATGATATTGTATAAACTCTAAAAAGATGGAGACATTATTTGCTACCAAAGGAGTTTATATTGTATTCTGGCAATCATTTATTGCAGTTGATAAAAAACTAGCCCACATTGAAATAGAAACATGCCAAGTGGGTAGAGTTTTTGTAGAGATTTACTTTTGCGATAAAGCATGCAAGTGGTAAGTTAAACAAAGTCGCTGATGCATTAAGCAAGGTAAATTTCATTGTGCAAGAATTAAAAGTTGGTGTTGTAGGATTTGAAAAAATGGTTGAAATGTATAAAAATGATGCAGATTTCAAAGATATTTACACAACAGTTCAAAATCCAAGGAAGTTATATTATTTTATCCAAGGAGGTTTATTGTTTAAAGGCAACAAGTTATGTATTCCCAAATCTTTTATGAGGGAAAAAATAATAAAGGAGAAACACAGTGGAGTATTATTTGGTCACTTTGGACAAGACAAAACCTTTGCTCAGGTAAATGCCTTTTATTATTGGCCAAAGATGTAGACTGATGTTAAGAGATTTTTTTAGAAGTGCAGGATATGTCAGCATGCTAAAGGGAGAAACCAGAATACAGGATTGTACCAGCCATTTCCAATACCAAACTGACCATGGGATGTAGTTAGCATAGATTTTGTTTTCGGGTTACATAAAACACAAAGAGGGAATGATTCTGTTTATGTTGTGGTAGATAGATTTTCCAAAATGGCACATTTCATTGCATATAGAAAGACTAGTGATGCAACACATATTTCTAATATAATTTTTTTAGAAATTGTAAGATTACATGGATTACCTGTAAGTATTGCGTCTAATAGAGATACAAGGTTTGTAGGGAATTTATGGAGGACTCTTTGGGCGAAACTAGGAGCTAACCTCAGTTTCAATTCAGCATACAATCCTCAAACAGATGGATAGACCGAAGTAGTACACAAAAGCTTGGGAAACATATTGAGAAGTTTAGTGTACCAAAATCCTAAACAGTGGGATTTAGCACTAGCTCAGGCCGAGTTTGCTTATAATGGCACTCCAAACCGAAGTACTGGAATGAGTCCATTTCAGATTTTTTTTGGGATGAATCCAAGAGGTGTATATGAGCTCATAAATTTAGGTAAACAAGAGAGAAGAAGCGCAACATCTGAAGAGTTTGCAGAGCAGATGCAGAGACTACAAGAAGATGTCAAAGGAAGATTGCAAGAAAGTAGTAGCAAATACAAATAGAGAGCAGATATGAAAAGAAGAGAGAAATAATTCCAATTGGGAGATTTAGTGATGGTATGTTTGAGAAAAGAAAGATTTCCAGCTAAGACTTACAAGAAATTAAAAATGAAAAAGATAGGACCATGTAGAATTATAGGAAAGTTTTCAACTAATGCTTATTAAATTGAATTGCCAGAAGGGATCGAAATATCACCTATATTCAATGTTGTAGATTTGTATCCATATAAAGAAACAAAGACAGGACCACAGGAGGAAACCACAGAAGATGAAGTTAAAACTTTGAACTGGGAAGAACAAATTCCAAAGACAGTTAAAAGGGAGGTGGAAGTTGTTTTGGAGAAAATAGTATCCAAAACTAGAGGACATGTTTATTATCAATATCTAGTCAAATGGAAAGGACAACCAGTGGAGGATGCTAGTTGGTTGACAATAGTAGAGCTGCAGAAGTATGGAGTAAACCGTGAAATTCTTAGGGATGATTCTTTTCTTCCCCAGGAGTCTAATGCAGGAGCATTCATACTTAGCTAGCAATGTGAAGGTTTGTTCACATGCTGTGGCTAAAAGAGTTAATGTCACTGACCTGAGTTGTCAAAAGACAGTGTTAGTTGAGAGGGTTGGATCTCTCGAAAATGATTTGTAATTCATTATTGTAATAGTTAGGAAATTGCCTTATTTTAGATTGAAGGATAAGTTGTTAGCGTAGGTGTGTAATGGAGCTTGAAAATAGAGATTTAATTGTTAGATTGTTTAAAATAGAGATTGAGTTGTTCGTATAGTTAGAGTAGGATTCGACTCATAAAAATAAGAAAAATACAATGTAGAAGGATTAGCTAAGACGATTGAGGATTGAGTGAGAGGTGAGAGTTGAGTGATAGAGTGGATTTTCATATTGAAACAGAGGTCTGTTAAATTGTTGTAATTGAGCCGAGAGGGCCAAGACTCTATAACTGTTAATATATTGAAGGAATTTGATTTGTTGTGTATCTGTGTGTAATCCTGGCAAAAACTCTTGTTTAACTCTGTCTATTTGCATTCTAAACAAAATCATGTATTTTCCCTATTCCACACTTTAAATTGTTAATCGTTGTGTTTATTTATTAATCGGGTGTTTTAGCACTAACCACAGTTATTAGTATCAATAGCGGGGGTAAAAGATCATAAAGAGACTTTATCGGGTTGAAGTCCTATATGCAATTGTATCCGTTGATCACAAAGTCAACAACTGACGTCACCATCAATAGCAGGGGTTAGGCTAGTGTTTATATTGTGTTTAATTTGAAGTACCACCAGTCATAGGACTTGAGGACCTCCGTTATCCCATGGATATTGGATTGTGAGTTGATTGGGTGTTAATCCCAAGAATAGACCTGAACCACTATAGATAAGGATTTAGTGTTTTTTGATCAGGTGAATGGTGACCATTAGATCTGGTCAGAGGAGATCAATGGCGTAGAGAAAGTCAACGTGGGCAGATTGTCGTTCAATTACGGATTGTTGTTCAATTTGACTGCTGTTCAATTATAGATTGTTGTTCAATATGACTATTTTTCAATCCGACTACTATTCAATCGCAGATTGTTGTTCAGTTTTGACGCTGTTCAATTGCCGACTGTTGTTCAATTGTTGTTCAATTGGTAACCTACGTCAACTATGCTTCACTAATCAACAATTCAAGAAGACATGCCAATATGATATACCTTTCATTGATTGGGATATAAATTGACCTCATAAGAGTTATGAAATGGATAAAAAGGAATAAGTAAAAGTGGGTAAAAATAGGTAATTTTATGGGCCAACATATTTCATTACTATGCTATCATTGTTATTTGTTCATTATATGATGGTTATAAGCATGGTTTAGGACAAACTTTGGTTATGGATATCATCATGTTTTAATTATTAAATGAGATATTAATGAATGTATGACCTAATAGATGATAATGCAACTATTATGAGAGGGCATCAGACCTTCTTGATGATTCTTAGATAAGTATGAGACCCTTATGTTCAGATGTGTATTTATGACATGTTCATGATGTGTTTGTCAAAAAAAATTTCATCGTTAGTCTTGTTTAGGCAAAGTCCTTGATTAAGTATTGTTATAACCCTTTTCTTTGTGTCATTTATCATTTTGGAAAGTTTCATTACATTCTGGGCAGTGACCTAGAGTCTATCCCCCAAACTGTGGCACAAATTTCTTGGTCTTAGGCACATAACTGACTAAAAAATACTACAGTCGCACCCTTGCAATGGTTATGCATGCAACTAAATATTGGAAATCACATGGATGCAGGCTTGTGCAGGTGACTACGATTCCATATCAGTGAAAATGCAAGTTAATTTAGGGTTTGGACACTTGGAAGGGTGGTGTACCCCTCGGGGGTCTTGTAGCACCTAAGGAACGTCAGTAAGGTTTTTTTTTTTATTCCACTTCGTTAAGGTAATCTAGGAGGTTGAATCCTATCATAGTAACTCTTAGTCATATATTTACCCTAGTGGACTGATAAAATTGGGTAAGTGTGGGAGGAGGGTGTTATAGTCTTTGTCTGACATAATATCTATTACCTTGAAGTCATCATAAGTCCTTACTCGTACTATGTTGAGTTCTACATCCTCCAAACATCCAATTGGGAGGATACAATATTGATTTTCCATGCATAAATGAATCGGAGAGAACACCAAATTAGGCCTTCCCAAGGCTTCCTAGGTCTTCCTCTGTAGGATATTGACATCTGAACCCAAGTCTAGCATTGTATCCATGATCTATAATCCTGCAATCTAGGCATCAATTCAAAATTCTCTCATGCTTTTCTTGTTCCTACGCACTCATCTGGAGTGTCTTTTAGGTAAATTGGTGGAAATGAGTCCTTCCCCGATTGCCTCATCTTTGATAACTCGATTGGGATTTTCCCGCAACTGTCTAAGAATTTCCTCCTCATTCACAATTTTTAGAAACAGCATGAACCATTCTGCTATAGATTGGGAGTGAAGTTGTGATAGTTTCGTTCTTCTAGCCTTTGAAGGCTCTAGTTTTTCTCCTTGGGGCTCAATAGCCAGAGTAATTTTTTTTTAAATATTCATGGCCTCTTTCTATGACTACTTCTACTGGCTAGAGTCATATGAATGCTTAGGTGAGGTCAGTTTTATGATTCTTAGTTTTTCAATGGCTCTAAAGTCAGCTCTGGTCGTCTTCCCTCCCTGAGTGACTGTATTAATGTTTGAAAGGGGAGTTGTCCTAGGTTCCTCTGGTTCAACATTATTTAAATTTTCTCCCCATTGGCAGTTTCACTCTTCCCTTCTTGCAATTAGCTTTGGACAATATTTTGGTGCATGTGTTTTGACCCTGCACTGAGAGCACCAGGGTCTTCTAGGCAGTAGATAGTCACTTGCAACATGTCCCTCTTGATCACAATTGTAATAACATATCTTACCTCTTCCTCCTATTCTTCCCCCCATCGTTCCTTCCCCTCCTCATCCTCAAGGATCTTCATTGCTCCTATAAGCATAATGATCCAGCCTATCAACTAGGACATCTAATGCTCTACACTGATAAATATGGTGAGTAGGTGAACCAAAAAACTCACAAAAAACATTTTTTTGACATTTAAATACTTCTATAAAAGTTGGAAGAGATAAGGGAGATTCCAATAGGTCTTGTAGATTTTGCAATATTTGATAGGAGCTACACCCTACTAGTTAGGAAAGGCATGGAACTACGTGCACCCTGTATATATCCATTGTGTACGAACCTGCACATATTTGCATCATCTCCCAGGTGGTTTCTCATTCCCTCTAATTAATTTCACATAGTTCTGATAGCCCTTTCTGGTTAGTCTGAGGGAGTTTAAACTCTTCAACCAACTCTGGTTAGACTTCATCTATCATCGGGTTTTGATGTAATGTGGACCACTTAATGAACTATATCAATGACCTATCTCGAATATTGGCCTAAAATTCAATAATCTTTATGCAATATAGTGTTTGGTGAGCTCTCCAGATGGCCTTGTACAAGTACCAATTCTTTTTGACATCTTCATTCCCTTTCCGAGAGAATTCAGAATATCGAGTAAATGATCCTACCATGTTACTAGCCATACATGGTTGAACTGGCAGAATGAGTATGAATCATTGGGAGCTCAGTTATGATGAACCTTGGAGACCCAAAATACAATTACAGCTTCTACCATTAGAGGAACTAACTTTGTAGTCAGTGTGTACACTATGGACCTTTATAACTTTAACTAGCTTAGATAAAAACTAACCATGGTTGTGATCAAATACCAAGGGAAGGTTGGGGGAGGTACTACCTAAGATGCTACGAAATGAATTGCTACCTGCAAGAGACATGTCATTCTCAGAAACAATCTTTTGATAGTGAAAGCACATGGCATCATGAGAGCCTTCCTTGAAACCTATAGGGCCCGATTCATCTGGAATTCTCATCCTTGTTGGTAGAGCAAAACCTCTACTACTTCTCTCAACCTATGTCTCTGCGGTGACCTCATCCTCTACTATTGGACCAGGTTTCACTCTAGTTTCATTCCAATTGCTCCACAACTTTAGTTGAATTCTTTCTCCTTCTCATATTTCCAAACTTCTGAACACTACTTCTTCTTTGTGTATCTCCTTTTTCTATCTATAGATCTCATGCAAAGCTTTCTCCCACCATTCTGTAACTATCTATGCTTACTTTTGTTCTCTCAAATCTTTAGCCTTCAGAAATTCATCCACATCAATTTCTCCAATATTTTCATAGCTACCATCTACGTAGCATTCCTCCCCTTAGGCCCTTCACTTAGTACTGGGGCTTGAAGCTGCCATGGGTGGGCCTTAGAACACCAAAAAGTCTTCTTCTACTGTTAAAACTTTAATCCACAAAGATATTTCCTTCAGTAGTCTCCCTCATATCCCTAACTTGAATACAACCTTAGCCTTAGAGAAGGACTGATGGCCCTTCATAGCAAACTCAATAATATACCCCTCTAGAGTGGTATGCACAAATAAGTCGACAACTCGAGTCATTCTTGCATCGAGCTGATGTAATTCAAAAATATTAGCTTGGGTCTAGGTACAAGGATATCATATTTGGCTTCTAGTATTTTCTTTTATCGGTAGCCTTTGCAACCTATTGCAGAGGTCCTTTGGGAACTTGCACTAAAATATCTCATACTAATTGCTTTCAGGCTCCCCTTACATAACTCTTCCTTCAGACACTTCGCACTTTGGTGACAAATTTGTGCTTGTTGGGAGGAAAACTGGTCTACTTTCTCATGCTACCATTCTTGCAGATCCTTCTTAAATATTCTCGGCACCATATTTCAGATCACTTTGGAAAATTTCAGGTCCCAACAATGAAACCTTTTGTTGGCAGAAAAATGATGGAAAAGTAGAGACCTAGGTTCAGGCACAGGGGCCAACAAAGAGTCTATTGTAGTTTAGTGTAGCACTAACATTTTCACCTTAATCAAGAAGAATAAGGTGTCTCACCCGAGGTGTGTTGTGACCTTACTCAGTTAAGGGATTGGAACTTGGTATCGGGAGGAACCACACAAAGGCTATCAATTCTCTTCAAACTTAGAACTATGGCATCATACATATAAGATTACAAAAGACAAAAGCTAAATCATCCAAAAGAACATATAATATGCACATGCATTCATAATAAAATTTTAATGGCGGTCACAAAAAACCAAAACAGGTAGGCCATCAAGCATACCTATAGATTTCTATTCCATTAATTTAAACCAACATTACATCATTACATTCAGGCTTAGATGCATTATCCAAAGAACAAGAAATAGGAATATGATCGAATATGAGGACATGTGATTACAGGGTCATGCAAACCTAATAGGTGTTGCAACAACATTTCAATACACTCCTCTCTCCCTTATTTTGGCTTTTCCTTAAGCTTTTAAGAAATCTACTTGCCTAGACTATTGCTTTCCTCCTTCGATGCTCCACCCTTTCCTTTTTGGTTGCTTTTTTTGATTGACTATGATTTATTCCTATGCTATTAATGCACGTTTTGGCTTGGTTATGACTACATGTGCCCTGATTTCCTTGGCTTATCTTCCACAACTGCCATATTTTAGTGAATCCTTCTCCTTCCTTAATTTCTTTCTCTACAAATTTCCATCGGTCACGTTTGGTCAAAATCTGGTTAAAACATCAAAAATGAAAAAAAATTATCCACAAAACAAGGGACCCAATGAAAGTATCCCTAATTTCTCCCTTTGTTAGGGAAGAAAATATTTTTTCCACAATTTCTCCCTCTAATACATGGGTCCTTCTGATTCCATTAAAAGCAAATCATATAATAATAATATCAACCAAGAATACCAACCCCATTGTGTTTGCTTGTGATTGTGCAAAGGTTTCTTCAATCATGATACTTCTTCTCATGTACTTCCTTATCTCTTTAAGCTCAAGTCTCATATAGCACAATATTTCTCAACAAAAATCACCAATTCTAGGAAATTCCTCTTGTCACAAGCTTTGCTTCATTCTTCCACTACTTTTGTATCATCTCAGAGCCTTGGCAACTTTCACTGTGTACCTACAATCCTCACTAGGAGACCATGGAAGAATAACTACAACCTCGTAAAAGAAACAAAGGAAAGAGGCTAACTAATGGAAAATAAAATAATAACAATAATAATCAAGAAGGCGAGATATAAGATACTTTTTTTGAGGATAGAGGGTAATTTGTTGTAGGTTTTAACCCTGTATAGAAATTACTTGCATACAAATTCTAAAACACAGAAAATAAACAATGCGAGAGCATAAAACATAAAACGCATATACACAAATATTTTCCTCTAGATCCCAAAACCAGAACTACCAACTTGATTTTTCATTATGTTTCTTTCTATGTTACAATACATATATATACATGCCAAAGCATCCAATACCATGGACTGAAAACCATCACGTCCAAAACCATGGACTAAAAAACCATAGGTAGGTTCGCCCAACCTAATATAGGGTCCAATTTTTTTTTTTCCTGGGGCGCTACCCTGGACCCCATAGAGGGGGGCTACCCGCCCCCCTCAAACCCTCCTGTGACCCCCCCACTACGCAATTAGTGCAACAAAGGGGGGGCTCCACCCCCCTCTAATCCCTCGATTCACTACGTAGGTTAGTCATGAAAAGAATATAAAACAACCCAACATTCTCCCACTTGTTGTTTTCTTTCAACAGGGGGCCACAGGAGAGCTTAGCCATTTTTCTAGCCCTGCAATTCCCATTGTCTCTCTACACCAGGAGAACTTCTCAGAGCTCACAGATTTTGTTAATGCATCTACAGTATTCTTCAAAGTGTCCACCTTTACTAGCAATAGCTTTTTGTCTTCTATCATATCCCTCACAAAGTGTTATTGAACATCAATGTGCTTTGTCTTTGAATGGTAAGCAAGGTTCTTTGCCAAGAAAATTGCACTTTGGCTATCACATTCTATCCTTATAGCTCCCTGTACTAACCCCATACTTGAACACAATCTCTACAACCAAACTACTTCCTTGCTTGCATGAGTGGCTGCCATGTATTCTGCCTCTATAGTTGATAGTGCCACTATAGATTGTTTCTTACTCATCCAATTGATTGCACCTCCAAATAGGTTAAACACATACCCACTTGTAGATCTTCTCTAATCTAGATCTCCAACTCAGTCTGCATCAACAAAGCCATGAATATCCAACACTCTGTCCAATCTTGGTCTTCCTTGGTAACACAAACCATAATTACTAGTGACACATAAATACCTGAAAACCTGCTTCACTGCCATCCAATGCTCCTTCCCTAGTTTTGAAATAAACCTGCTCAATACTCCAACTGCATGTGTAATGTCTAGTCTAGTATTAACCATTGCATACATCAAGCTACCAACTACACTTGCATATGGAACATGGGACATATCCTCTTCCTCTTCTTGTGTCTTGCAACACTGTTCAGCAGATAACCTTACACCTACAGGAATAGGAACCTTCACCAGTTTACTATCTTTCATATTAAACCTCTACAGTATTGTCTCAACATAATTCCTTTGGTTTAACCAGAGCTTCCTCTTTGCCCGATCTCTTTTAATTTCCATGCCCAAAATATAGTTTGCAACACCAAGATCTTTCATGTCGAATTTGGAGGACAATTGGGTCTTCAAATCCTAGATAATTTCTTTGTCATTGCCAACTAGCAACATATCATCCACATACAAGACCAGATAAATAACACAGTCAGCAATTAATTTAAAATACACACAGTGATCTTCTTTTCTTCTAGTGAAGCCAAGTCACCATATAAATGTATCAAATGTTTGATACCACATCCTTGGTGACTGTTTTAACCCATACAGAGACTTCTTTAACTTGCATACTAGTTCTTTCTTACCCTTCACCACAAAGCCTTCAAGTTGCTTCATGTAGATCTCCTCTTCTAGATCCCCGTGAAGAAATGTTGTCTTCACATCCATCTATTATACCTCAAAATCAAAAGGAACAACAACATATAAAAGTAACCTAATAGAAGTTACCTTGGTAATAGGAGTAAAAATATCACCAAAATCAATTCTTGGCACCTGGGATTAACCTTTTGCTACCAACTGAGCTTTGTATTTCTCCACCTTTCCTTCTGTATTTGTCTTCTTCTTGAACACCCATTTGTTGCCAATGGGTTTCTTTCCAGTCAGCAACTCCACCAGATCCGAAGCCTTATTTTTGTGCAAAGATGTCATTTCATCAACCATGGCCTCTTTCTAGAGTTTTCCATCCTCTAAATCTACTGCTTCCTTCACATTTCTGGGATCATCATCAGTAATAGATAAAGCAAAAGTTGAATAGAAATCAGATGGAATATACCTTTTTGGCTACCTTCTTTCTCGAATTGATCTTCTTACACCCGAATTTTGTGGCTCTTCATCTTCTGATTCCTCCTCTACTGTAGAGTCTGATTCTTCCTCCTTTAGCTCAAACTCTATCTTCTTAGGTTCCTTTGGTTGGACTTCATGTTTAATAACATCTTTCACCTCTCTGAACACCACATGTCAGTTGTACACAACCTTCCTTGTTGATGGGTTCCAAAGCTTATAACCCTTTAAACCATCCTTATACCCGATAAATATGCACTTTTCAGATTTACTATCCAACTTGGTTTGTTTCTCCTTTGGAACATGTACCTATGCATCACATCCAAATACCCTCAGATGTGAAAGAGAGGGTTTCTTACCAATCCGTACCTCTTTAGGAGTCTTATCCTCCAGCACTGATGAAGGTGATCTGTTGAACAGGTAACATGTTGTCTCCACTGCCTCTGCCGAGAATTCCTGTCCTAACCCGGTACCATTGAGCATGCTTCTTGCCCTTTCCATCAACGTCTTGTTCATTATTTCTGCAACTCCATTTTGCTGAGGTGTATATGGAGTAGTATTCTACCGTGCTATACCACACTTCTTACAGAATGTTTCAAATTCCTTACTGCAAAACTCTCTACCATTATCTGTCCTCGACACCTTTATCTTCTACACTGTCTGGTTTTCCACCAGAGCCTTGAATTCTTTAAACCTATCAAAGACTTCAGATTTATTCTTAAGGAAATATATCCATGTATTCCTTGAGAAGTCATTTATAAATGATACATAGTACACAAACTTACCCAATGATGGAACCTTCACAGGTCCAATCACATCACTATGCACAAGCTCTAATATTTGTTTTGTCCTCTTACCAGCTATTAGTGCTCAAATCTGCCTTAGGCTAAAGGAAGGCAAGATCCAAGATAACACCATACCATGCTCAGCCTCGTAGCTAGCTCTACAAGGACAGGAGAGGGCTCTCTCTGGGTCAACTCAGTAAAAATACTCAATAGGGTTTGAGATGACTTAAAATGGATACTGATTTTAGGCTAGTAAATAAATTGGAAAGAGGTATTTTAATAAATGACTAAGTTTCCAGGGCTGTATGGGACAAAGAACAACATGAGCTGAGAAATTAAATCAAAGACATAGAGTATTTCATGAGGCAAGATAGGCAGGAAGCTTAGCAATCAAATTTGAAATAATATGGAGTGGAAATACTGTTGAGAGGCTAAAAAGGGCATATATAATGAATCCTTTTCAGGTAGAAGAAGACACATAGAGGATGAATGCTTTCCAAGGCAGAGCAATAAATTGGATTCTACCTTTCTTACTTAAAAACATTCAACTGGAAATGATTATGAATGAACTGTAAAACATAACAAGATACATATGAAACAGAGAAGAAACATATTGCTAAACTCACACCACAGGGACCTCATGAATCAGAGCTACATCATTTGATTAATTTCCTGCCCCAAAACTATACAGTGAAAGCACTAGGTTTTCCTCCACACTTCTCCGAAATTCCCAGAAATCAGACCACCTTTCAAATGATTTACAATACAATAAAAATAAACTCAACGGTGGGAGAACAGATTGATGAAAAATAGGGAGCTATTACAACTGAAATTATAAAAATAGAGAAAGAGTCATCCATCCGTTCTAAAGATAGGACAACGTTACATTTTTACATTTTGAAAATTTCTGATGACCAATGAAAAGGAAAAAGTTGTAGTGGAGACCCTTTGAATTGCAACTGAAGTCAAGAATAGGTAATCGAGTCCTATTTCTCTGTTGTGGTAGGTATTCTTCATTTAATTTGGGTTTGACTATCTATTCACTTCCATTTACTGTTTGAAAAAACCATTTTTAATAAAAATAGCTTTTAAACTAAAATTCCACCTTTAATAAAGGAAGAGTGTATGGTCAATGAATGATCCCAGCTGCAATTTTTTTCGAGCTTTCAATTATCCCTTATAAAGACGCTCAACATTCATCTTGAGATCTCCAGTGCATTTCATTTATTCTTGCAACGTCTAATATAAATAACATCCACTCTTCAAGAGTTGCTCTTAGGTCGTGAGGCTTGGCCTTTAAACCTTTGCAACCATTGGCATGCATAGTGCACACGTGTTCTAATGTGGCCCTTGTGTCACAGAACCCACTAAAATACGTTGCATCAAGAAACAATAGATTGACCCCGATCTCGGTAAATTTGCTTAAGAACTTCATCTCATTGGACATATCTTGATCATGTTCTTTTATTAGAATGAACAAATGTACAACTTGTATTTGGTAAATTTTTGACATCGTTAGCATCATAGTTGCATGTATCACAAGAGATTTTGGAATTCTGCCTCACTTGACAACCTTCTTAATGGATTTTGGAGCCATAACACATCTGCATCAGTTAAGATGAAACTAAACGATGTTGTACCACATCCTTCAAGAATTCTATTTTTCTCTGAATGATCTTCAAGTAATCCTCAAACATGAAAAATTTCTCGCTTCAAAAATCAACCCCTTTTGTCCTCAAATCAAAGCAATGAGGATGTATTTCCTTGCAGCGTTTGAAGGCACTCTCATCTAAGGCAACAATGACGAGATAGTCCAGAAGTTCCTGTGTTCCCTCGCCAATACTAAAGCTCTCCAGTAACAAGTCTATAAGGCCGTTGGGTTCCATCCATGCTTTGTTCGCTGTTGTCATGATCAACGTTTTGTTTAGCATTGAAGCCTTCGCTAGAGCAATTTCCAACTCGTCTGCATTTTTGCTGAGCAATGGGCGCTCCATTGGTATTTGGAGAAAAATGAAGTAAATTCCATTGAGTTTTTATGGAGAAAATATGAGTTTGGCCTTTGGGGCTCTGTGCGCCGCGTGCACACCCAATGCGCCGTGTGTGCCATGTGCACCGCGTCAGTGCAAATTTGCATTGAGAAAATCGGCTCTATGCACTGCCCGCAGCCAGTGCGCCGCGCCAATTGCCCAGTGTGACGCACCTAGATTTCACACAGAGCTTGCCTTCCAAACAACTGACTTCGCCTTTCCACATTTTTCTTTGTCTTTCACACTTGTCTCTTGACTTGCAAACGAATGGTATAAACACTGAAAATATCTTAATGTTTCAATGACTTTGATTTTCTTGATTTGGCAAACGCACTTTGTAAAGTTTGAAACTTTGACATTTCTCTTCAACTCTGTTTTACTTCATTTTTGAATGATGAAAATCTTTGTCTATTTGCAGGGATGGTTGGCGGTGGACTTCGGCAAAGGATTAGGGTGGTGCCTGAAACATTTCATTACTATAAACTTTGAAAAATTACATATTTAAAAACAAATTTGATGATTTCTTCTTCAAAACAGGGTTTTGAAGAAGAATCACTCTTGAGCATTATTGAAGACGAAATTTTACAATGGAATCTGATTTGGAACCTCTCATGTTGGTGCTGGTATTATTTGTTTTTTTGAAAACTAAATCGACAAAACCCGAAAACTCTAAAAGATTCTTTGCTGACCAAAAAAACCATCCATGACTATGAATGACTGAAACATTGACTTCGATGAGTTTTGATGAACTTTAATGGTCAGACACACACCAGCAGATACATGACATGAGGGAAAAGAAAGGCAAGACCCTTCTGACAGATAATATATGCTTCCTAACAAAATGCAACCAGATTGGACGAATGAGACCCCTAAAAATGAAATGCAAAAGAGAAATTCTGGTCGCTGACGGAGGGCTGACGAGACCGACTCTAACATTGGCTCCAATGGGGATGGTAGCTCCCTGGAGGTGCCAAGAACAACAGATCTCTAGGATATTTAGACAGTGCCTACATCCATTGGGCTATGGAGTCCATTATTTTGACAAACAACACAAAACCTTTGACTAATTTATTGACTGAAACTTGAATCGAACCGACTCAATTTTGAAACTGAAATGATTGAAAACTGACTCGACAAACTAAACACAAATGACTCATGACTGACTTAAAACAAGTACTTACAAAGCTTTTTTAAAGGGCAATAGTCCATCAAGATTTCAAATCATGATGACAACTACCTGCATACAAATGAAATATGTACAATCATGTGTAATGAGCTTTCCAATGTAACCAATCTAGCAGATGGCTACATACCAAATTTCTTCTCTCACTTTTCTTGAGCAGGCGGAACGATGAACATATAGGCAACTCAAAATAACCACTGTAACTAAAGCTTATGATAATGAATCGGGCGATATTGATCTTTTCTATAGCTTGCAGAAGAATGCTGAAGGGGTCTTGAAAATCCTGAAGCACTAGCTTATCTGGAGATCTAGCTGCGAAAATACAAGTACTCCCTTCATTCTGATCTGAAAGAACAACTCGCTGCTGAGTGATAGGAAGGCACAGAGAGGTATAAGTTTCTTCCATCTGAGTGTTAGTTGTAGGTTCCTTGACCATGAGAAATTCTGGCATATTGTCTCTCTCAAGCTCATATTTCTCAACTTCATGGTCTAGGTCATTGTTAAACAGAAAACAATCTTCAAGATTATCAAGCATGACAACCTTATCATCTTCATGAAAGGAAATATTATCTATTTGCTGATCTATAAAATTGATTACAAGACCATCATCATTTTCAAAAGAGGAAGAAGTTTCACCAACACTTTCTTGACCATGTGTACACTGCAAATCTGCTTTAGCTTGGGCTGTAACATGATCTTTCAAGAGTTGATCTATCTCATCTTCAGACAAAGGAGGTAATGCTTTTTGTTTTCTTTTTCTCAAATAGTAATTGTCTTTATATGACATGGCAACCAAATTATCATTTATCCCTGAATTATTGAAAGAGGATTTATCACTTACTCGAACAAAGATCTCATTATGTTTGTCATGAACTGACTGGATTACCTCCTCATGAAGGATGTGTTCTAACAAACTAATAATGATCTCAACAACAGAGCTTTCCTTCATGAGATTCAGCACAAGGTGTTCTTGATTGTCACTATTTGAAACTAGATCTGAAATAGCTGACTTGACTTTGTCACATTCAGAGAGTGAAACTTGACTTTCATGCATGTTGGCTTCTTCTATGGACAGATTTGAAATAAAACCTTCTCTTTCATCATTTTCTACTATACTTAGATCTTGATCCTACTGCAAAGTTTCCTTAGCATCTTGATGGGACTCCTCTAGGTTCTCTTCATGTTGCTGAAATGGATTTTCGTACAGAGCCTCCATGATCTCATCATCCATGAAATTATCATCTTCATAATATTTCTCAAGGCTTTCCATAAAACTATAAGCATGTTTGCAACAGTTCTGAACTAAATTTAATGATGGATAAGAGTCTTTATACCTCTCAAAAAACATAGCATGAAAATCCTTTAAACAGTAAACACAAGCAGGCTGCAAACTTTCATACCAAGATTGGGCTTCACCTTCCAGAGTGGCCAGGAATATCTTCATCAATCAATCTTCAGGAAAATCAACCTTCAACTTGAGAATATGCATGTGAAATCTAACCATATGTAAAGTAGCATCCTTCCTATCATCATCTTTAGATGTAGGCAAATCCCTTGACCAATCTACATTTGGAATTTTATTCGGAAAGCCTGAAATGTGATCTTGGCTCATGGGAGCGTATCTTCTTGCAACCCGTTCCATCTTGAAAAACTCAAGGCTACTGATCGCTCTGCAGTGGAGTCACCATGAAGAATTGATCTTTGGATTTTTTAGTGAATGAAGTCGCCAGGTGAATGGTTTCAGCCTTGTTGTGTCTGATCGTTGTTCACCATCAACCATCAGATTTGAACTTGATACATGTACTGGGGCAAGACAATCTACAAGCAAACCATTTTCGTCCCCGGTATGGTCGCTACTATGTTAGTGCTCAAATTTGCCTTAGGTTGAAGGAAGGTAGGATTCAAGATAACACCATACCACACTCAACCTCGTAGCTAGCCCTATGAGGACAGGAGAGGGCTCTCTCCGGGTCAACTCAGTAAAAATACTCAATAGGGTCTAAGATGACTTAAAATGGATACTGATTTTAGGCTAGTAAATAAATAGGAAAGAGGTATTTTAATAAATGACTGAGTTTTCAGGGCTGTATGGGACAAAGAACAACATGAGCTGAGAAATTAAATCAAAGACACGGAGTATTTCATGAGGCAAGATAGGTAGGAAGCTTAGCAATCAAATTTGTTTAATAATATGGAGTGGAAAGGCTATTGAGAGGCTAAAAAGGGCATATATAATGAATCCTTTTCAGGTAGAAGAAGACACAAAGAGGATGAATGCTTTCCAAGGTAGAGCAATAAACTGGATTCTACCTTTATTACTTAAAAACATTCAATTGGAAATGATTATGAATGAATTGTAAAACATAACAAGATACATATGAAACAAAGAAGAAACATATTGCTAAACTCACACCACAGGGATCTCATGAATCAGAGCTGCATCATTTTATTAATTTCCTGGCCCAAAACTGTAGAGTGAAAGTGTTGGGTTTTCCTCCACACTTCTCTGAAACTCCCAGAAATCAGACCACCTTTCAAATGATTTATAATACAATAAAAATAAACTTAGCGGTGGAAGAACAGATCGATGAAAAATAGGGAGCTATTACAACTGAAATTATAAAAATAGAGAAAGAGTCATCCATCCATTCTAAATACAGGACAACATTACATTTTTACACTTTGCAAATTTCTAATGACCAATGAAAAGGCAAAAGCTATAGCGGAGACCCTTTGAGTTGCAACTGAAGTCAAGAATAGGTAATCGAGTCCCATTTCTCTGCTGTGGTAGGTATTCTTTGTTTAATTTGGGTTTGACTATCTATTCATTTCCATTTATTGTTTGAAAAAACCATTTTTAATAAAAATAACTTTTAAACTAAAGTTCTGCCTTTAATAAAGGGAAGACTGTATGGTCAATAAACGATCCAAGCTGCAATTTTGTTCGAGCTTTCAATTATCCCTTATAAAGACGCTCTGCATTCATCTCTAGATCTCCAGTGCATTTCATTTCTTCTTGCAACGTCTAATCTAAATAGCATCCACTCTTCAAGAGTTTCTCTCAGGTCATGAGTCTTGGCCTTTAAACCTTTGCAACCATTGGCATGCATAGTGCACACGTGTTCTAATGTGGCCCTTGTGTCACACGACCCACTAAAATACACTGCATCAATAAACAATAGATTGACCCCGATCTCAGTAAATTCGCTTAAGAACTTCATCTCATTGGACATATCTTGATCATGTTCTTTTATTGGAACGAACAAATATACAACCTGTATTTGGTAAATTTTTGACATCGCTAGGATCATAGTTGCATGTATCACAAGAGATTTTGGAATTCTGCCTCACTTGAGAACCTTCTGAATGGATTTTGGAGCCATAGCACATCTACATCAGTGAAGACGAAACTAAACTGTGATGTACCACATCCTTCAAGAATTCTATTTTTCTCCGAATGATCTTCAAGTAATCCTCAGACATGAAAAATTTCTCGCTTGAAAGATCAACCCCTTCTGTCCTCAAATCAAAGCAATGGGGATGTATTTCCTTGCAGCGTTTGAAGGCACTCTCATCTAAGGCAACAATAAGGAGATAGTCCAAAAGTTCCTGTGTTCCCTCACCAATACGAAAGCTCTCCAGTAACAAGTCTATAAGGCTGTTGGGCTCCATCCATGCTTTGTTTGTTGTTGTCATGATCAACATTTTGTTTAGCATCGAAGCCTTTGCCGGAGCAATTTTCAGCTCATCTGCATTTTTGCTGAGCAATGGGCGCTCCATTGGTATTTGGAGAAAAATGAAGTAAATTCCATTGAGTTTTTATGGAGAAAAAATGAGTTAGGCCTTTGGGATCTATGTGCTATGTGCACACCCAGTGCGTCGCGCGTGCCATGTGTGCCGCGTCAGTGTAAATTTGCATTGAGAAAATCGGCTCTATGTGCCATGCGCAGCTAGTGCACCGCGCCAGTGGCCCAGTGCGTCATGCCTAGATTTCACACAGAGTTTGCCTTCCAAACAACTGACTTCGCCTTTCCACATTTTTCTTTGGCTTTCACGCTTGTCTCTTGACTTGCAAACGAATTGTATAAACATTGAAAATATCTTAATGTTTCAATGACCTTGATTTTTTTGATTTGGAAAAAGCACTTTGTAAAGTTTGAAACTTTGAAATTTCTCTTCGACTCTGTTTTGCTTCATTTTTTAATGATGAAACTCTTTGTCTGTTTGTAGGGATGGTTGGTGGTGGACGTTGGCAAAGGATGAGGGTGGCGCCTGAAACATTTCATGACTATAAACTTTGAAAAATTACATATTTAAAAACAAATTTGATGATTTCTTCTTCAAAACAGGGTTTTGAAGAAGAATCACTCTCGAGCATTACTGATGATGAAATTTTGCAATGGAAGCTGATTTGGAACCTCTGATGCAGGTGCTAGTATTATTTGGAAATTTGAAAACTAAATCGACAAAACCCAAAAACTCTAAAAGACTCTTTGCTGACAAAAAAACCATCCATGACTATGAATGACTGAAACATTGACTTCGATGAGTTTTGATGAACTTTAATGGTCAGACACACACCAGCAGATACATGACATGAGGGAAAAGAAAGACAATACCCTTCCGATAGATAATCTATGCTTCCTAATAGAATGCAACCAGACTGGACGAATGAGACCCCTAAAAATGAAATGCGAAAGAGAAATTTTGATCACTGACGGAGGGCTAATGAGACCGACTCTAACACCAACAAAGGGGAAACTCACCCGATTCTGCTTCCCATATACACAATTTTCACAGAAATCAAAATCCAGAGAGCTATTACTCATACCTTCTACCATACCTTTAACATGAAGTATTTGAAGGCCCTTCTCTCCAATACGTCCAAGCCTTTGATGCCACAACATGGTCTTCTCTCTAGAGACCACTAGATGTTTTTCTCCACTTTCAGGAACCATAGAACTTTTGCACCCATCTACAACCATGCTACCTTACAGTTTGTACATGGTTCCAATCCGAAATCCTCGCATCAATACCAGTGCTCCCCAAACCATCTTGCAGGTATCCTTCTTGAACACTATTTTTACACCTGCATCATCCAGCTTGCTTACAAAAATAAGATTTTTGGCTAATGCAGGAATATGCAGAACACCCTAAAGTGTTCTAACGCTTCCACCTTGCAACTTCAACTTTACTTTTCCACAAACAACGATTCTAGCCTTCTTGTCATCCCCCAAGAAGACATTACCACCATCATATTTCTCATACTTGCAAACCCACTCTCTATGGGGAGTGAAGTGAAAGGATGCACTTTAGTCAATCAACCATGCCTCATGATCTACATGTGTACTTGAAGTAGCCAAGTACACATCTCCACCTTCATCTGAGGTGGTTTTCACCTCTGTAGAAGGAGCATCATTAGATCCCTTTCCTTTATGAGGAGCTTTATATTTACAGTCCCTTTTGTAGTGCCCTTCCTTTCTGCATTTCCAACACACCACATTTACAGGTTTTCCTAGAGATTTAGATCTCCCTCTAGATTTAGATATCCCACTCGACAACTTATTTTTGTTTCTGTTCTGGGACCGTCCTCGTACAGAAAAGGCATCACCATTCTAGCTCTCCATCCTTTTTCGTCTCATCTCCTCCATTAGCAAGGATGAGACTATTTCATCAAGTTGCAAGGCAATTGCATTGCTACCTATTGCAATAAACAGACTATCCCATGAATCTGGTAGAGAACACAACAAATTGATGCACTTATCTTCATATGAAATTTTAATATTAGCAGATGCTAACTAACTAACCACAGTATTAAATGCATTCAGATGCTCTATCACCGAGTCTTCATCTTTCATCCTCAGGTTATACAACTTTTTCCACACGAACAGTGTATTCACCAAAGACTTAGATTGGCACAAAGTCCCTAACTTGTCCCACAAAGCCTTCATCATAGCTTCCTCTGATACATTGTGCTCTTTACCTTCTGATTCCAACTTCTTCCATTCTTCATTGGACACTCCCGTTGGTTTAGTACCCAAATCTACCGTGATCCACTGATCTTTATCCACCAACAAATCCTCCATCTTGAGTTTCCACAACTCAAAACTCTGACCATTAAATTTCTCAATCTCTATCTTTCCACTGCTCACCATCTTCTTTCACTACCAGAATCGATCTCCCACTGAATAGGGTCTACCACACACCCGAGCGAAACCCCTCAGCAACAAAGGCATCCCCTTGAAGCCAAAACCAACTCCAATACCAAATGTAGGTTTTAACCCTGTACAGAAATTATCTACATACGAATTCTAAAACACAGAAAATAAACAATGCGAGAGCATAACACATAAAACACATATACACAGATATTTTCCCCTGGATCCCAAAACTAGGACTGCCAGCTTGATTTTTCATTATGTTCCTTTCAATGTTACAATACATATATATACATGTCGAAGCATCCAATACCATGGACCGAAAACCATCACGTCCAAAACGATGGACAAAAAAACCATAGGTAGGTTTGCCCAACCTAATATAGGGTCCAAAAAAAAATTCCCAGGGCACTACCCCAGACCTCATAGAGGGGGGCTACCCACCCCCCTCAAACCCCCCAGACAAGGGGGCTACCGCCCCCCATGTGACCCCCCTGCTGCGCAATCAGCATAACGAAGGGGGGCTCTACCCCCCTAATCCCGTGGTTCATTACGTAGGTTAGTCATGGAAAGAATATAACACAACCTAACATTTGTCAACTCCCTCTTGATCTTAGCCTTCTTGCATCCTTCTTTCATATTTATCAATCATTTTATTTCTTCGTTTTTTTTTTTTTTTCTTTTTTGAATTAAACTATTCTATTATATACATAAAAAGCCAGAGTACATTTACATGCAAGCTATCTGTGAGATCCATCTGCCAGAGATAATGGCAAGCTGGATCAACCAGGTGTAGCTAAGAAAAAAGACTACTTGTTTCATGCCCTCACAGGGCGTTTGAGACCAAAAATCATTCCCACGCAGGGGAGGACCAAACTGACACCCTTGCACTGTATTACCCAACCACAAAGTAGAAGACCAAACCTAAAAATGACCAACCCTACTCCTCAGTGATGGCAAATTGCCACTAAGACACATTGACATAAAAAGAAGAAGACACATGGACAAGCCAGTGACAGATGGACAGAAAGACATGACCGAAGAGACGAGAGAACCAGAACCAGCTCCGAGCAGTAGAACCTTAGACGTCGCGGTGAACTATTCCTCTTCCTCCTCCTCCACAATTGGGCATGGTCCGTATTCCTCCTCTTCCTACACTTTGCCTTCTGTCACCTCGGCCGCTTCAGGCTGCTTCTGGCTCCTTTCCAGCTGAGGGTCTGGCATTTCCACACCCTTCCCTTTGTCTGCCTTGTGCAATTCAGCTACTCTGGCTGCATCACTCGGGGGTTCGAAATCAGGAGGAGCACTGGAGCTGCCCTCATCCAAGGCTTCGTCGATGAACAGAACGGAGATTTAATGCGTGGACGGTTCAGGGGGCTATCGAAGGAGAAAATTGCAAAGCCAAAATAAGGAGCAGATGAGGTCCCAAGAGAGCTGGCCTCCATGAATTGGCTGTGCATGATAGGACTAGCATTTCCAAAACGCGGGTAGTGGCAGAAACAGTGGCAATGAGGGCAGTGGCAGGGTGGATGGGTCTCCGCTTCATCTGAGTGCCGCGAAGTCCCTCCTCAGCTAGAGCCGCGACGACTTAGCATCCTTTGGTGTTCCCTAACCATATTGACAGGGTAGTTCTGAGCATAAACAACCTGAACCAGCAGGTTTGGGCGCGAATAAAACAGACCAGGTCCTGAATTAGCCAGCACCAATAGCTGAACGAGAACCCCAGACTCTGGCCAAGTGTGGACAGTGATGCCAGGGCTGCCTCTGTTTATAGAGCTCCCTGCTCTCCCTCGGAGGTCGCCCACCATTAAAGAGGCCATCAATTCTGTATCAGAGCCTATCTCTGCAGTGCAGTCAAATGAGGTCGGGGCGTTAATGCGCCCAGTCTGCCGTCCCTTTGCTGTTAAATCCACCTTCCGGGGATGTCCTGCGCCACCGCCTTCCAGGTCGCCTTTGCGCATGGTTGGCATGTTGCCGCCGTGAGACCCCCGTCCCATCACTTTATGCTGGCTAGTTGGCACCCGCATCTGGGGATTTTATTTCTTCGTTGCATGAGCTAGGTTTTTTTATTTCAACAAAAAAATTTACCTAAATCTAGGTTTTTATTTACGAACCCTATAATTTTTACATCCAATAATTTTAGTATTTTAGGATAAACCCTAGTTTCATTGTACACCTCCTTTTAATTTGCATTCTTCCTTACATATCCAAAATTCGAAAAACCATAGAGTCCCAGTCCCTTAGTAAACAATCAAGAATATTCCATCCTCATATTAGAAAAATGGGTCAAGA
Organism: Pinus taeda; assembly: GCA_000404065.3. Classification (NCBI taxonomy): domain Eukaryota; kingdom Viridiplantae; phylum Streptophyta; class Pinopsida; order Pinales; family Pinaceae; genus Pinus; species Pinus taeda. The sequence goes on from APFE030176462.1 coordinate 135,603, forward strand.
TCAAGGATCTTCCAATGAGATGTCTTCATCAAGAGATAAATATGATAGACCCATATAATACTTTGATACTACTTTAGTATTACTAGTAGTGATATTCTAGCAACTCTGTGTTTTTAGCTAAACTTTTGATTTTGACTCTTTTAATCCATGTAGTCTATACTTCATAAGAGCACATCTCATATGCACATAAATTATATTTCTTGAGATGCTTCTGGACTCCAAAATTGAAAAGGGAACTTGACCTTTTCTTCTTTGAAGGCTTATGAGTGATCTTCAATTGTCATGTCAAAAGGACTTTATGAAAGCACTACATTGTCCTTCTTTTATTTTGAGTAGTTTTCTCATTTCAAATCAAGGTGATCACATCTCAGATGCTTCGAAAGAACTAGAGTTAATCATGAGAATCAACAACTTGTCTCATCTAAAAAATTACAATCATCCTTTTCATTCTTATCAAAAATCCTTACTTAGTCACACAAGAGACTTACATCTTTGCAACTTTAAAGCAGTACTCTCTTGTAACCAAGGGAAATAACCTACATCATACTCCAAGCATTCTAAGTACTTGTTCCATCTCTCTTTCAGATCTTCTAAACCCTAGGTGAGAGTTCCTTCTAACTTATGACAACATTTTTAGATTAGTATTTCTTTTAGGAAATTTCTTGACACCATTCTAGAGTTTTCCTCTAGGTGGCTTGTTGAACCAAATTCAACACATTCCTTGGATTTTTTTCAACCAATCTAAATGAAATTTCTTGTCTAGGCTTTGGTTCCATATAGTCTCATACTTAGTCTTAAATATTTTCAAGGTAACATATTAATTTATATAATTATAAAATATATCCTTCTAACAAGTTTGTACAAATACTTCAACGCAATATTACCTTGTCGTACCTCAACATAAGATTATTAAATTTTATAAAAAAATTATAATAAGAGGATACATATTTGCTATGTCTTATTGAATATGTCATTCAAGTAGATGAATAATGATAAAGTGTGACTTGTATATTATATCATCCTTTTATCAAGATTCACATAGAAGGATGATTTCTCTAGAGTTTTGTCCTTTCTCTCAATCTTTATTATCTTGTTGCTCCTTTCTATAGATCTAAAGAATTCTTTGAACATCACATTATTGTAATGTACTTATGCAACCACTTCTTTCAAACTATGGATTCAATGACATGTGTTGATTTCATTCCTGGAACAAGTCTTCACATAGAAATAATCATGAGTTGCATGAAATATCTATAATGTCTTCCACAAACCAAGGATTTTAGTACATATAAGAGACAACTTAGCTAGTTTTTCTTTAGTTTGAGATATTTTGGATTCACTTTCTGAGACTCTTTTGAGATTTGTCGGCCTACTGTAACAATCCTTTATGCCTTTTCATACCTTTGTAACATACTTTGAGTGTTTTTTAATCTATTGAAATCGAATGAGGCCTTTCATCTTATATTTACATAGATTAAGACTTTTACCCTTTCCATGTATAATTCAAACTTAAGAATGGATCATAGTCTTTAATCAATCTCTCTGAGGAAAACCTCATATTCTCAACCTTATTTTAATTCACTCTACAATCTACAGACTTCGACCCTCCTACTTAAGCATCACATAGATCTTTTGCTTTTGTCACAAGCTTAGGATTTTGATGTGACTAGTTATTCTAGGGAAAGGACAAACCTTGGAGTCCTTTAGTAATAATCTGTTTCCTCCTTACAACTAGAGTTTGACTAGTGCAAGAACATACCCTAAATATGAAACATGTTGGCTTCTCTTTTATCCAAGCTTTGATACCATGCTGATTTTCAAAGGTATTCTAGCTGGTAATTACTTCTAATTATATTCAATCTAAATTCCTTAATATTCACATTAATCATTAAGTAATTACACATAATATTCTCAACAATAGATAGTAGGATCATAAAGAGAAAATCAAACAAGAACACAAGTATTTTACCCTATGAAAACCACATGGGAGAAGAACCGAGCAACCTTTTTCTTAGAGAAATCATTAAGTTCAATAAAGATACATATATTCAAAGTCAAGTTGAATAGTAACATAGCTCTTGATCACACATGGTCAAACTTCCCTTTACACATGTCAAGCTTCCCCACAATAACTTATTCAACACTGAGATATAAAGATGAAATTCAACCTTTTATGCTTCCTGATAATTTCAACCTATATCCTTCCATAGAGATTTGGTCTTGTTTCTTTCCTAATAGATTTGGTCTTGCACTTTCCTTAGAGATTCAAACCTACACTTACCTGATAGATTCATTCCTCCACCATGCCATAATTTTGTCCTTCAATTCGTTCTTGTATAAGCCTCATATTACATCATATTCTTGTCTTAGATTCGACCTTAGTCTCATCCTTATGATGATCCAAAATTTTCCTCAAAAGTGATATGAATTCATGCTTGAGGAGTATGAAATGCAATATATAGACTTTTGTGAGGTCAAATGGGTGTGACCATAGGGGAAAGCTGACTGAACTTCTTAGAGGGCTGACTTTATGTTTTGGAGCCTAAAATTCAAAATTTACTTTCTTTTGAATTAAACATGAAGAACATGTCTTAGATATATTTTAAACGGATAAAATAAAAATTATGAAGACTAATAATAGTGACAAAAAATCAATACAAATTACCTATGAAATAAATAAGCTTCCTCTAAGGTATTCATTTTCTACATTGTCTGATCGAAGATCAGTACATGCTAGAGGTAATGACAAGTTTAGTACTACATATATGAATAGTTACATATGCACAATTACATAAATTTTGTTCAGGAGAGGCATAATAAATTGCAGGTAAGAGTGAAAATTATCGAGAAGAAAGAATGTTTTGAAAGTGTATTTTTCTTATTTATCAAAACACTAAAATTCACAGCCGAGGTATGATTGGAGAAACAAGGCTTCGTTCCAATAAGGAAGCTTTGTTTGTGATTGAGGAACATTGTTATATAATTTGGATTACACCCGCATTGTTATTGACCTTTCTAAAATAAGATGGAAACAAACTAAATCTAGTTACGAAAATGTTATGCCCTTCTGTATGTAAAGCCATGATTATTAACTCAAAATTAGTATTTAGAAGCTTGCGAACATACTTTACAAATAACCCTCATCAAAATATTCTGCTTATGATATGCAATGATAAAAAATGAGGGAAGGAAGTAAGATTCTAATGGTTTGTTTCACCAACATTGATCTTGAATAATCTTGCAGGAAGTACAAAAATTTTCAAAACAAACTAAATTTCAAATTTTGTATCTCATATTGCATTGGACAAATAATAAAATCAAATTCCCATCCATGAAAACTTACAATCGCATTTGAAAATATCCCTTTTGGGAGCTGAGTGACTAAGGGATTCCTCTTTATGATCCAATAACTATTGAAAGATTTAACTCCCTACACAAATTATAGGGTCCTTGAATGGGGTAGTGAAAAATATATATAAATATTAGATATCCCACTGCGAAAGAAGAATAAAATAATGTTGGAAAATTAGTTATAAGTAGAATATTTGGTGTCTAGGTGAGGAAATTTTGGGAAATGTTGTTTGTAGGCAGTCTTGGAGACTATTCCTTTGGGCAAGCATAATGTTCATATCATTCCACTTGTTTATCCTTTATTTGACATTCTTTTCAAAATGAAAAGAAGATCTTATTTTCAGGGAGTAATCCTAATGTTTCTAATATCATATTAGTTGCATAATCTATTTAGTTATTGATTTTATTTTTTCTAGACCTTTTATTATCTATTAGAATATCATAGTTTATGTAGATTCATTATTTTTCATTGTCGAATTATTGTTCCTTAATATGCTATTATGGTTTTATATATGTGTTTAGAGTACATGTTTTTTATTCTTTTGTTAATGCCTAAAGATCTTGGTGTCACCCTAAAGGGATGCAATTATTATCAGGGAACACATCAATGCTATATAAACAAATTCATAAAACATAATGTAGATATAATGATGGAAAACATGACTCCAACAAATCTATTGAATTAAATTATTAAATATTACAACAAGTCTCAATGGGCTCTTTACAACAACAAAACATGGTTCATTCTTCTTCATAAAAAAATAAATATCCTTTCTAGTCTTAGTGTTGACTGGGTTAGAGTAGGTTTCATAGGGATTCTTTGTTTGTTCTTGCCTTTCATCTTTCTCCACATGACTTATATATATATACTATGTGTGTGTGTGTGTGTGTGTGTGTGTGTGTGTGTGTGTGTGTGTGTTCTTTTAAGACACAAATTTCGACATTTTTTGGAAAATGACACTTCTGATTCTTCACTTCTAAAAAGATATTTTGCTTTCTCCAACATAGTTCACAACGTTAGAGACTGGGTTTTGGGATACCTAAGATGCAACCACATAATATAAATGGATAAATTAACAGTGTCAAAATTTACATGCATTTTCAAAGTAGCTCAAAGTTATGAAAAAATGGTTTTCTTTCATACCTATGGATAGGTATTAGAAAATTTGCACAAAACAAAAAAAACCTGTGGGTTGTTTATCCCCACCATTTAGATACTTCAAGTCTTTGACTTTGTCTCTCTCACATCACTAAGCAGAACATAATCAATTTTAAAAACATAACATCAGTGTCAATTGTATTCTGGAAATTAAAATAATGTCTAACATATCAATCTCTCTCTTAATCTCCCATATTACACTGAGAATAGTTTTGTACCTAAAAATTGGCACCTAACATCCATTGTATGCATTGGTGAAAACTTAAATTTCCTTGCATGTTTCACCCATTTAGGCTCCAAAAGTGGGACTTATGAAATTTGACTTATATGACAAGGTGCCCCTAAGATTAGGGTATTCAGGAGCTTAATACCTCATAATCATATGAACTTAATAAGAATTATTTACTAAATCCAAGCCACGTAAGATCAGAACCAAGGCTTAAAGGAAGCCAACCAGAGAGAGGGTAAGTATTTTCATAAATTTCATACATAGTAAATTTAAGCACCTAGATAAAAAGTGAGAGTGTTAATGAATTTAAGATGCGAATTGATGTAGAACATGCATTTATATATAAATACTATTGAATAAAAAATCACAGTAAACAGATTGATTTACAATTTCTAGATAATAGCTCTACCTAATATCTAGATAAAAGAGGATTTGAAGCATGTGATACAACAACAAGGAGGTTCTCATGCCTTACTACAATAACTACTGGCCCATCCAAAGACATAAAGTTTATATGTGACAGAGCACAATATATAAATTATATAGACTATACCCTACTAATTATCAAATTAATAAGAACCTCACAACTACAATAAATAGAAGGAAAACAAAATATGGGTCAAGTTTAGTTGTAGTGCGATCATGTGTGAGGAATGAGGATAGAATATGTCATTTGTAACATGTGTTGTAATCAACCAAAGGTTTGAATTTGGTTTGATTGATCTCTTATCTCAATTCAAATTCAATGGTAGAATTTGTCTTGTATGCCTTGTTTCTTTACTCCATAGGCTTTGAACATCAACCTACATCTCTTGGTGTAAGTTGTGCTCCTATTGCACCGATGATCTTCATTTACATTAAAAATAATTAGTAGTAGATGACCAGGAGATGATATCACTTCATGGAGTAGTGGCCTCAATATTGGGGATAAGATTAATCTTTGGTAGTTAACATCCTATTGTTGCAATTAAAGTTGATTAGGAAAGACAAAAGCCTTTGTTACATTATGATAGATCCTTTTTTGTTTAACATATTTGTAAAGCAAGAGTGAAAAGAAAATGCATGTTCACACTAATGATTAAATGGGATTATCTAGATGAGATGGTGGGTACTAGGATTATATGTTCGACAAAGATATAAGTTACATATTATAAAATTCTTCTCAATATTATAAACTTAATCTGGAATAACAAAATAGAAGTGAATGTGTGCAACATATCCCTATATAACACAACAATGTAATCAATATCTACCCAAACCTACAAGCCACCCTCTGAAAATACTGGGAGGAAATTGAGACTTGTCACTGTTGCAACCCAACCTGAACCAAGAGCATCAACTTTAACCTCCACTCCCATTTTAAATTGCATAGACAACTGGATCAACAAAAAAAAATATTAAATGACTTAAATTTTGATAAGCTACCTAGTCACTTTCACGAATGTAGTAAAGAGAAGCCACACACATCACTATTATTCACCCAACTACTGAAAGGTCGATACATAAGTGTACTAGGTTTCTTCGTGCCCTTTTGAGGACTCCAAAAAATGCTTCCACATTCACTAAGCGAGGCCATGGTGAAACCAAAATAGTTAGTCATGGTGGCATACAACAACCTCTCCCTATATCATAGAATTCAATCTGCAGTGTAACTTTGATTGAGCGAACATATTATATACTCTTAAATATCAACATTGTTGTGAGGCACACATCTAAATAAGTAAATATTACAATCATTTTTGCAATGTGGATTCAACTTTCTTAGACACAGAACTATGCTATGAAACAAAGTGTATCTAATATTTTGCTTAGCTCTATTAGGCTCTTTCCCGGCATTGGTCATTAAGTTAATAATGTATCCCGATTTCATAATCATAGAATTACAACCCTACTATGAGAAATTTCCTATGTTTTTCCTATATATTATGATGATAATCATTTTAGGTGCAAATAAGAGATCTGATCAATATCATTATCATGCATGGTGGATGTCTTTATTGTGTCTCTCCTTCCAAATGTGAAATGTGTTCATCGGTATGTGGTAGACCATAAAAATAGAAGCCAATTCCTTTGTGTTATTTATATTATATACTTTCATCATGTATTCTACATCTCCTACTCCATCAAATAAATAAAACCTCCTTTTTTATTTTTTTACCTTTTCTTAAATCTCCACTTAATTTTTTTTTTTTCCAGTTAAAGTAATACCAAACTTATAAATTTCCATTTCACCTTTAAAAAACCACTTTTTTAAGAAAAAATATGAATTAATAATCACTACTCAAATGTGAAGGCATTACATATTACTCTAAATAAAATGTAAGTTACATCTTCAACTCCAAATGTAATATACATGCCTATGTTTAAAATAATGATGGTTAAATAAAACCTTATATACTATTCAAAATCCATTCTCCTTTTAACACTTGTAGATAATGACTCTCCTAGTTGCATGATGTTTTCTCTACAAACAATACTTCTAAAAAATTCTTTTCGTTGCTACAATAAGGGTTGTATGCCCTCTTTATTAGCGAACAATTTGATTACCTCCACTATGACTGAGTGGTATTTGGTGGCCCTATCGGTTCTCTTTGGACGAGAAAACAACACTACAACAGTTGTAGTATCTAGTGGCCCTATGGGTTCTCTTTGGACGAGAAAACAACACTACTCTTTTATGTAGACCTTACGTTAAGCCTTCTTGTATATGATATAAAATTCAAACCTTTGGATCTTATAATTTTCTATGCTCTCCACTTTGAGAAGAGTACTAGACTTGCTTTGACATTTAATCAAATTTTTTGTACACTCCACACTGTGAAGAGTCTTATACATGTTCTAATACAATGATATAAAGAAACATGCACACATAGATGAATGAAGGCAATGCAAGAATCCTTGGGGGCATATCTTGCCCTTCTCATCATTAAATAAATTTTACAATGATGGAGAAATTTTTAGATTTATATAGCATTACGAGATTCTAGAGATATGTAGAATTAACTAATTCTAAAAAAGCTAGTTAGGTAAAAATCATTGCGACTCACAATGTGTCCCACTAGATTTCACATGCAACTAACTACTTACTCTAGTTAACAAGGGATATTATTATACTTTAACAAATTACCGCAAGTGACATAACAAACTCTGATGTAATAAATACATATGAAATATATAAATGTATATCTATGAAAAAAATAAATTAACACATAGATAAATTCATATGATATATCAGGATAAACAATGAGAGTAATTCAATCAATAACCTAATATCATTATGCAATTCAAGTAAGAATTAATTATGAGATATAATTTTGTGACATAAGGTGATACAGTCCCATTCAGTTCCCTGATAGTGGTCATGCCATTTGGCAGCAAAGTGGTGGTTGACTCTTCAGCTACTAGTTTGTATCATTCTTGATCATGGCCTAGATTTTAAATGTTAAAGTCATGACTGTATATTTGCAGTGGCTATTAAGCTCTATTAGATTTTAATTTGGAGGAACGATTAAAAGAAAGATGACTAGTATATCTTTATTATTTAGCTTCAAAATATTTTATTTTATTTTAATGTATATTCATCTATTCTTATATTGAGTGGGTTGTTTATTCATTCCTAGAGGTAGATTCTTCCAAAATCTAGGCCAAGGTTCTCATATCACGTTGAGGTTTTCCATTACACCAAAATATGCATGTAGTAGTAAACTTCCAAAGCATTACTATTATTTTGAGTAGGTAATTAGTCCATGTTTTCAAAATATTAGGTAATCCAAGTGATCAATGTTGGGCACAAGATCCCCCAAGGCAAGTTTTGGGGCTTAAAGCCCATGTTTTAACTAAGTTTGATGTAAAGACTCCACGATTCGTTGGCATGGAATGCAAAGTTGTAATTGAGTCATAGGGTTGTCCGTCCTTACTTTTGTAATGTGATGTTGGCTTGAGAGTTCTACCCATGGTCTGTGGACCATGGGATTGTATAAATAGAGTGAGGCTGTAAGTGTAAAGAGATCGAAGGAATAGAAGAAGTCTATAAGATCTAATGATGATGAATTGAGTCTTAGTTGAAGCATTGAGTCATGTTTGTGGGTAGTAGAGTAGGAGAAGGCTCTGTAGCTGAGTATGCAGAGGACTAGTAGTCTGTAGCTGAGTGCGCAGGGCAGGTTGAGTCTGTAACTAATTGGAGCATTAATAAAGAGATGTTTTACATTATTTCTGTGTATATTTTCCTGTTTTATGCATTGAAGTATATTGGGTATGAATTGCAAGTTTACTATTTATTTGCTGCGCAAACTTATCTGGATGTGTTGAATAAGTGAATATAAGATAAACTATCTGTTTACGTGAAGATAACTAACTGTTATAAGAAGATAAGTAAGATCTATAGTGTAACTTGGAGAAATAGCGTAGATCGCTGCTTTAGCAATGCGAAAGCTCCTTAGCCCCTGGTTAGCGCTGCGCGAAGGTGAGTATAACAGAGTGCGAAGGCCTCGCAAGTCAGGAAAGTGCACGAAGTGACTTGTGCGAAGGTATTCACAGTTGGACTAAATTGACCCCTCAGACATCTCAAGGGTGCGGAAACATGGTTCCAACATCCCCCCATACTGCTTCAGGTGAGACCTCAGTTCACGCTTTGTGGGATATTTCCAAAAGGGCCAGTAGTATAGGGATTTGTTTGGCTAAAGAACTCGAAACCTGGATGAGGCCCCCTCAAGGCAACAAATTATTCCATTGCCGGGACCAGAATTTGCATAGAGATGTCTGATGTCATATCATTGGAATCCAACTAAGAAATAAGTTAAAGGTTGGTTGGACAAGAGAATTCACGAGTTCATAGCATGGGAGAATAAGAATTCATGACTATCAAAGGAAGAGTGGTTAGACTGCTACCTATACACAGAGATCCAAAAAAATTTCGTCTCATCTTTCCCTACTGAGATATACGAGTGGATCGTGAAGCTAGCAGGTAGCAAAGGAAGGTGGAAACTCGACAATCCTATTGTGTGGACCCCAGAGTTGGTGTGAAGAGTAGAATCATCAGAGAATAAGATCATGCATGATTTTGATCACTGGCTCGATTAGATTATAGGATGGTTCATTACTGAGTTTGCGGTAGATACTTCAGTTAGCTATAGCGACGTTGAGCGATGCTTTCTCAAAGGACCGTGAGGTAAGTACGTAAAGTCTTTGAATACTTGGATTAAAATGTTATTGTGTCAAAAGAGGGTTATGAAATTACCTTAATGTTTGGAGCCACATGAAAAGGAAAAACCTATATAAATGAAGGAAGTAAGGGACCAGAGAATAGCCCTTTGATTTCACCTCCACCAAGGGACGAAGAAGAGCTCGCTAAGGTCTCGCTACGAAGTGTGATCAATTTGATAATGCAGAGAATTTCATGCATACCACCCCCACCCATACCACCACTAGCTTCATCATATTTACCTCCATCCTCACACATACCACCTCTGCCACCACAGCGAGTCAATATGGAAACCATGGTAAAGTTGCCTATGTTCGAGGGAGTAGCAAATGTAGATCTGAACGAGTTTTGGTTTGTGATAAGAGTCGTATGGGAAGCACATGGAGTTACAGATGATAATATAAAGAAAGCAACATTAGTCAGTGCTCTCCAGGATCATGCACTGACCTAGTATATTAATAATTCTAATGAAATCCAAATGCAGGGATCGCAGATATCCAAATTGTGTTGAACAGAGAATTTCGTAGGCTGAAGTCAAAGGTGTAGTCGATCATTGGATTCAAAGAGATCACAATGCTACCAAGCAAAACTCCTTGGGAGTTGGATCAGAGATTGAAGTGCACAATTCATGAAGCTAATATGACTTTGATGGATGGAAAACACTGCAAATGGTTTGTAGCATCGCTAATGCTACATTTGAGAAACACATTGTCACAAAAAAGGTTAACGACTCAGGAAGAGGCCTTGGAGATCGTGATGAGGCTTCCTGAGATCCTGATATAGGATCATAACTTGGGAGTTTAGTAGATCCACGTGTAGTTGAAAAACTTATGCCTTGAGATGCAGAGTCTGAAACGGGACAAGACAGTCTGACCAAAAGTGTGTGAAGAGGTATGGTACATTAAATGTAAGGGTTAGGGTCATGACAAGGACCACTGCCCGGTGTTCACAAATTACCTCGTGAGAGGATGAATGATGCCACTAAGACTGAAGGCACAAGTAGGACCTAGCGCGACACCTGCTTCGTGGTGTGCGATTTGTCAAATAGGAGGAAACCATGCTACGGACAACTGCCATTTGTTACAGAAGTACACACAAAATTGGCAACAATTGTTCTGTAATGTTTGTAAATCGGTTGGACACGATGAGTGTACTTGTAGAAGCTATGAGCTGATGATGGATATAACTCCCACCTAAAAAGTTTAGGCCAAATTGTGTTCCCTTGACCAGAATGCAGGAGTGGTACGAACTATATTTAAGGGGCGCAGGCAAGGCTGAGGTGGAGGAGGACCTGGAAGAGGTCACAAACAGTTGATATGTTACAGTTGCAGAGGGCCATGACATTATGATCGTGATTGTACTGATTCAATGCATCCATCATGTGTGTATTGTACCTTGTTTGATCATGAGACACATAGAAAATTTTAGGGGCGAATGTTCGCCCTTTGGCGAAATTAAGGGGTTTTAAATTTTTAGTGGGCGAATATTTTGTATCATAGTACATTTTTACAAATCACCTCAAATAGCCCACCTTATTTTAAGGGAGAGGGTAAAAAAGGTAAATTTAGCCCTTGAAATTAGGAGTTACAACCTTCCATTCGCCCATTTTCAAGAATAGGTTTTATTTAAGTGAATCCATTCGCCCATTTTCAAGAATAGGTTTTATTTAAGTGAATTTCCAAATACCATACTTATAAAACAGGTATGGTGAATTAATAAAAATATAAATAAATGAAAAGTATGTAAATAAATAAAACATTTTTTATATTTACTCCATAATTCACCTTATATACATGCAAGGGTGTAAACAAATAAAAATATAAGTAAAGTGGAGATATGGTAAATAAATAAAATGTCCTTTTATACTTACTCAAAAGGTATGGTAAATCAATAAAAATATAAATAAACTAGACGTATGGTAAATAAATAAAACCTCTTTTTATATTAGTCCATAACCCTCGTTCTATTTATGTAGGCTCAAGAAAGAGTTTTTATTTAAGTTAATCCTATGGGCCAAATACCATATTTGTAAAAGAGGTATGGTAAATTAATAAAAATACAAACAAATGAGAGGTATAGTAAATAAATAATTTTTTTTTTTTATATTTACTCCATACGTCACGTTATATTTACGAACACTCAAAAATGCGTTATATTTAGGTAAAACCTATGGGAAAAATAATATGGGACAAATACCATGGACTAGATTGTTATTCATACCATGCAAAAAAACATTATTAACCCTAATATTAGTATTAATAAAAATAAAAATGCCACATGGTATTGACCCATGGTATTCACCAAAATGGCACATGGTATTGACCCATGGTATTCACCTAGAATGTAGCCTATTTAAATGGGGGAATTAAACTAGCATAGATATTTTTATAAATTACTAATAGTAATTTTTAAGCTCCAAGTTTATGATAACTCATGGTAATACCAAGATCTTACAAGATTTCATAATTGAGTAAAATATTCGCCATGATTGGTGAGAGATTCGCCAACAAATTATATATGCATATTATATTATTGATAAAATCGCCTTCCATTTTTCCTATATACCATGAAGATTCGCCCATTTATTATACTTATAAATTTAGGGGGTGTTCTTAAAATTTTCCCTGTAGTGTTTGCCATATACCAGCTCATATGGTGTATGTCTCGTGCTATTTCTCCAAGTGGTTTTGTATGCCCACAAAGCTTCTAGTAATCTTTTATCCCAGTGTTTTAGATGCATATTATTTGTATTTGTAAGAATGGACTCAATCACTTTGTTTGTAGATTCCACCTGGCTGTTTGCTTGCAGGTGATACGGCATGGATTTCCTGTGCCGGATCTTGTATTGCTCCATCACACCCTGTACCAGATTAGAAATAAACTAAATACCATTGTCAGAAACAATTTCTCTAGGTACACCAAATCTAGTAAAGATTTGAATAAAAATAAAATCAACAACTTTTTCTGTCGCAAAAGAAACAGCCTTAGCTTCTACCCATTTTGTAACAAAATCTGTACAAACCAAAATATGCTTTTTACTTCATGACGTTGGATTTATTGGCCCTATAAAATCAATAGCCCATTTTTCGAATGGGTCAATCATAACTTGAGGGCATAAAGGCATTTCATTGGTTTGATTAGGCTGGCCCATTCGCTAACAACTATCACAAAGCTTGACATACTGTCTGGCATCCTTAAACAAGGAAGGTCAAAAGTAACCAGCACGCAATACTTTATATGCAATCCGCTTATCGGCGAAGTGACCTCCACAAGGTTCATCATGAGTAGATTTCAATATGTCAGACACTTCCTCCTCTCTTACACACTTACAGGTAATCAGATCTGGGCCTATGTAAAAGAGATCTCCTTGAATCCAGGAGTATGCAACACTTTTTTGATTAATATATTGCGTTTCATGAGCAGACAAGTGGGGTGGTGTTTTCCCAGTAACCAAATAATTAGCAATGTCAGAAAACCACGGAGAATCTGTTAACATAGAAAAAATATGTTCATCTGGAAAATCATCATTAACAAGAGTTGTTTCACCAGGGTTACCTATTTTAGAAAGAAAATCTGCTACAACATTATATTTTCCTGGTCTATCAACAATAGCAATATTAAATTCCTGTAACAATAGTAACCACCTAGTCACTCTACCACTAGTTAATGGTTTGTTCATCAAATATTTAATTGCGGAATGATTAATATGTACAAATTCTTCATATGCTGTAATATAGTGTCTGAACTTATTATAGCTAAAAAATCTTTCTCTGTGATTGTATAATTTAATTCAGTAGAAGACAAATTCTTACTAATATAATAAATAGCATAGGATTGCTTATTTTCCTCTTGTCCCAAAGCTACACCAATAGCAAAATCTAAAGCATCATAGGAAATATGAAAAGGTAGAGACCAGTTAGGAATTCTCAGAACTGGTGCATGTACTAAATTTTCCTTCAATGTTTCAAAAGATTGTTGGCAAGCTGTCGTCCAAGAAAATTCACTATCCTTAGCTAGAAATCAGAAAAGAGGAGTAGTTATCTTAGAAACATTTTCAATGAATCTTCTATAGTAACCAGCATGACCTAAAAGGCCTCTTACTTCCCTTTGATTTTTGGGTGCAGGAAGATGTAGAATGATTTCAATCTTTTCCGAATCAACCTGGATACCTTTACTAGAAATCAAATGGCCAAGCACCACACTTGCTTTGCACATCAATCTGCATTTCTTGTCACTCAAAACGAGATGGGCTTCCTCACAACAAAGAAGTAATTTTTCAAAGTTTTCAAGAGCTTCTTGAAAAGAATCACCAAACACAGAAAAGTCATCCATATAAATTTCCACAAATTCCATATCAGCAAAAATAGCCAAAACTGCCCTTTGAAAGGTATCCAGGGCATTACATAAGCCAAAGGGAAGCACTCTATAAGAAAATGTACCCCATGGACATGTAAAAGTAGTTTTTTCCTGATCTTCGAGTGTAATATGTATCTGGTTATAGCCACTGAAGCCATCCAAAAAAGAAAAGTATTTATTTCCTGCAAGGGTATCAAGCACCTAGTCAATGAATAGGAGAGGGAAATAATCTTTGAGAGTGGATTTGTTTAATTCTCGATAGCCAATACAAATACGCCATCTTCCATATTTCTTAGGTACTAGTACTAATGGAGAGACCCACTGACTGTCAGAAATAGGATAGATAAAACCAACATCCCAACATTTTTGTACTTCTTCCTTCACAATATCTCTTAGAGCTGGATTCATTCGCCTTTGGGGTTGTCGGACAGGACGAGCTCCTTCCAAAATATAGATATGATGTGTGCAAGTTTCAGGAGGGATACCCTTCATATCTTCATAGCCCCATGCAAAGGCACTGAGATGCTTTTGCAAAAAATTCACAAGCTTCTCTCGCTGAGATGAGTCCAAATCTGAACTAATATACAAGGATTTACCAGGGCTAATCTCAACAAGAGTAGTATCAGGCTCAGGAGTGCTCAAGGAAGTGATCAAATGAAGCGATACAAAAGAATGGGAATCATGATTATCTTGAAAATATAGGCTGAAAATTTGGCTCAATGGCTCAAAATTAGGCATAGTGTCTAGATTATTCAGGAAATCTTGAATCTCATCTTCTTGTGAAGACCCAGTATAATGATGGAAAAGGGAGATGGGTTGAGTCTCGTCATCACTACTTTGATCCAAACATAAAGCATCTTGAAGGTCCTAAATTGTTCTGGCAAGGGGATATAAGGTAACTTTCTTTCTAGATTCTCCATGTGAAATATACATATCACTAGAATGACATCCAATATATGCATCGGCGGTAGCAAGACATGGTCGACCCAAGATCAAGGGATGTCCTCCTACTAGGTTCTTTGGCTGAAGCACAATGATATCAGTAGGATATTCCCAAGAATCTAATGAGATGATCACATCATCAAATACTCCTTCTGGCTTAACTTTAGATCTATCTGCTAATTCAAGCACAGTGGGAGTAGGGAGAAGATGAGATAACCAAAGTTAATCCATGGTTTTCTTAGTCATGACATTAATGGCTACCCCGAGGTCTATAAGAACATTAGAGACAAGGACATTACCAATCTGAACTGAGACAACAGGGTTTCCAGGATCAGTATATTTTTCCATAGATACACATCCTATCATCAACTCTGATGCCCTACCAACAAATTGAATGGTTTTGGGTTCCAATTTCTTCCTCCCGGGTTTCTTGAGACAGAGTTCCTTAATAATCTTGGTACAAATGGGGATCTCTTTGATGGCTTGAAGCAAATGTATCTTAATAAAAAAATTATGAAGCTCTGATGCGAAGCTAATCTCATAAATAGCCTCACTTCTTTCCATCACTAGCCTCTCTAGGAAGGGAGGCTGGTTGGAAGAAGGCGGCAAGGATCCAGTGGGTAAGGGTTGCTTGGTGGCTGCTTTCAGAGAATGGTTAGGAGTTTCCTCTTCTCCTTTCTCTTCAATAATCACTGTGGATCGGTTCTGATTTTCTAATGTTACAGTCCTTCCCGATCTTAACTGAATATCATGAACCCCAACTGGAATAGACTAGTACTCAAATGGTAAAGGTGGGTTTGTTACATAAATCATTTGCACTACTTTGTTATTGTTAGGATTGGGCATAGGTTGAGCAGGAAATTGAGGAGGTAGAAAGGGTGGAGGTAAAGGCAATGGTGGAGTAGATTGACTTGGAAGTTGAGGTATTGAATTTTTTGTATGAGGATATGTCTACATAGGTGGCTAGTAGGAATATGGAGCATGAGTTGGCCCTCTCCAATCTTGCTACCATGGTTGAGAAGGTTGCCCCTGCTGATATTGATTTCCATACTGCCACTGTTGATTAGTGTTAGGATAAGAATATGCATGTGAATTATAACCAAAATAGTGGGGAGAAAATTTAGGAGCCATACCTGCAGTTACCTAAGGCCAATTTCTTCTTGCTCCCATAGCATTCAAGTATTCAGCTTCAGGTTGTCCTCCTGTAAATATAGCTTTAAGTCCTGGTATAGAGGGACATTTTTCTATGATATGGTCTTCTGCACAAATAGCACACTTATTAGTTTCTTTTAAATTAAGAGGACACTCTTTAGGAGGATTCTTATCTCTACATTTAGGACAGAAAATACATAGTGACTCTTGTTCCTTTATAAGTTTTTGTTGAAATTTTAAAGAGTCCAACTATTTAGAAACAACATTCATTATATCAATTTTCATGTTTTCCATTTTATTTTCTAGTCCAATAATCATAGCATCGGTAGATTCAGTTTTTCTATTCCTATTTTGAGTTCCTCTACTAGATCTATACTGATTTCTTGAAAATTTCCTGCATAATTCACAAATTTTATCAAAAGTTTGCTAAGAAGTATCACCTTGTCCTAGAAAATTTAAATTATTTCTAGCATTATCAGTAAGTCCTCTTAAGAACAAGGTTCTAATAGTGTTGGAATAAAGCTTAAGTTTCGACCTTTGTAAAATATACATAAAACTTTCTAAGTAATCTTCAAGAGTTTCACCATCATCCTATATGATTGGAAAAATCACATCCTGCATGTCCCGAGTTTTGAAATATTCCTAATATTTAGACAAAAACACTTTCTTCATCTAATCCCAAGAGGTTATAGAGTTTCCTCTTAGCCCCATGAACCAGTGTAAAGCTAAGTCCTTAAGAGTAGCAAGAAATAATCTTAACTTTTGAGCGTCAGTTGAATAATCATAACTTCTACACAAAATATCAAACTCGAATAGAAAAGAGTCAGGGTCTTCATGAACTTTACCATGGAAATGGGGGAGAGATGATGGTGGAATATTCTTCATTTTTGCCACAGTATCACGATCCACAATTGGAAACACAAAAGTGGATTTTTCTTCACTTACCTGGTTTTCACCAAACCCTTCCACATAATCTTCATGATCTGCCATTGTTTCTCTCTTACTCTCGACAGGCTGAACCACACCTGAGTTGTTGTCACCAGAATCCAGGTGGATTGTTCCTGCGTGATGGGTTTGAATTGGATTGGGCTTCCTGATCACAGAAGGAGACCCAATATGAGAATTTTTTTTCAGAATTCTTTTGGTCCTTAGTGGGCTTTGAACCCTTACCTTTCCTAGGCATTCATTTCAGAAAAAGAAAGAAAAACAACAAGTGATTTCTAATAAAAATGCTATCAGAAATAAACTAACACCAGTAAAATTCCTTCAAAAGAAAAATATTTTCCAAACAATACTAAAAAATAAAGAAAAATTACCTCTATTGTATAATCAAAAAATTCTTACCAAATCAAATCGCCTCCTCAGCAATGGCGCCAAAATGTTGGGTGTAGGAATTACACTTAAGTAAACTCCTCAACACTTAAATTATCAACCCGGGGGATTCGTAAACTTAGAGACGAAGCACATGCAATGCCAGAGATGGTATGAATATTTCTAATATCAATTCCTACTTTCTTTAAAGGAAATATTTCAAAATCAAACTATAAAGAGAAAAAGGCAACATGAACCATCAAAATAATCTAAGACTGGAACAAGGGAAAATTCACTTGCAAAAGAGATTTAGAAATAAAGGGGCAATCACTCTAGCTAACTGCCAATTAACTACTAAGTGTTTGTTTTATTTAGCAAAGACACGTTCTCAATCTTCTACAGATGGGCCCTTAAAATCCTACTTATGTAAAAAAATTCTTCTCACAAGAATCTATCTTGCACTAGTGTAGTATTCTTGCACTAGTGCAAGAACAAAGATTTATGCAGAGGGTGTAAAACAATGTCTGTACTAAAAGTGTTTTTCTTGGTGAAAGGGCTTGAACTTTCTCAAGTCCTTAGAACTCAGATCCAATAAAAAGAAACTGGTTCTTGTATCAGATCAGAGCTTCTTACACTTTAACATTTAATTCTTGAAATCAATGCTTAACTACTGCAAGTGTTATGAAACCAAATTGCATACCAAAAGATGAATATTTCTAAATTTCGCAAAGTATAGAAATAGAGAAATAGCCCTTATCATTTATCCTGTTATGAAGCATTAATGAAAGAAAGAACGTTGTTAGAAGTAAACTAAAAGGGCTTGCTGCATCACACAATCTTGCACTGGTGCAGGTTTAGTTCTTCTGCTTAAACCAGGTGGGAAACCAAATCAAACAGACTTGAAGAAAGTGAATAGTACACCAACGTGCACTGGTGCAGGTAATTTCTCCTGTTTGGACTAGGCAGGGAAAACCAAACAAAACGTGCAGAAAGTGAATATCACGCCAACGTGCACTGGTGCAGGTAATTTCTCCTGCTTGGACCAGGCAAGGAAAACCAATCCAAAATTAGATGCAAGGAAAGGAAATTTAACTACTTCACACTGCAGATCTGGTTTCACTCAAATAGGAATTTAGATGTTGTAAACTAAATCACACTTGGCAGTATAAAACATAAATTACAAGAACAAAACATAGGGAGAACGTACTGGGTTGGTTGGGCCCTAGCCAACCAGTGCATTTCCCTTTCAAATGGAAACGCTACTCAGTACTATATCAATCCATCAGCTGTTAAACATAAAAAATAAGATTCATGAAACGTAAGGTGGAGCTCCCTTTCTTATTAAATCATAAAGGCAAATACATGCGTGATTACATATCCAACCCAGATTTGGGTGCTAACAAAATGTAGGACTGTTACCACCTTCCTGGTTCTATCTCTATTCTATATAACTCTATCAACCATTAACCATCTTTTCCTATTTACATTTTTCATTATATAGATCCTTGCTCGAAGGCCAAAAGGATCGTTCAACTCGTTACATAACCAATTTTAGAATTTAGATTGTTCAACCAATTACATGACCGATTGCAGATCATTCAACTAATTACATAATCGTTTGCAGAATTAAGCTTTTGATCTTCAAAATTAGGCATTTTAATAGAACAGGCCGTAGCAATCTCCAACTGTTTGTCTCTCATAAATCCGATCTCATCTACCTCTAGATTTCCTCGCTGTCGTAACTGGAGCTTGGTTGCCTTCAAATCTGACCTGTTGTTATGGCTAAATCAGTACAAAACTGGCAGTGATCAAGGAGATCCAAATCTGCTGCAAGGATTCGCGGTGTTGGCACTGGTGTGAGATTCGCTCCTACACTAAGATCAGCGATCACGTAAGAATTTAACTACCAAATAACATCGGGGGTATTGATAAGTTACTAAAGTAATTATAAGCAAGAAATCACGTAATAAATAATTAATAAATGCTAAGTTAAGTTAAAAAATGTAGAATATAAAGTTAATTGAAAATGTGTCATCGTTCTTGCACTAGTGCAAGATGAGGGTGTGTAAGATAGGTAAAACAGGGGTATTTAGGAAGGGGAAAATGGTCAAAAAGAGAGAAAATTAGGGGACTAACAGGGAGCATATTCAAGATATTTTGGATTCATCAAAATTGTTTCAACAAGCCATGTGCTTTGCTGAAACAATGTGGAAACAATTTCATATCCTCTAGAATATGGTGTGATAACAAGATTATGAACAATTTTAGGTACTAGCTAATAATTACGAGAAAATATATTAGAATATTTCAAATTAGCAGATTTGTGTCAAACCATAATTTTGGGACCAATGGAGGATGAGAGGAAGTTTAGTGCACTATCATTTTTGAAGTCAAAATTGAGGAACAAGCTTAATAAAAATATATGTTTAAGATTATATGTAACAAAGTATGGCATTAACAATTTTCTATATGAAAGAGCACTAGCTCTTTGGTGATTGGATTGTGATAGAAGGTGTGAAAACAATATAAAAAACTTCTTTAATGAAATTTATATGGAACATGATATTTTGGAGGATTAAAATTATAGTTCATTTGGAAAATATTGTGTTATGAATGAAGAAAATGAGGCCTAAATTAAGAATTGGGAATTTGATATACCACAAGATTATATCTAGTGCAATATATATGAAGGCCGAAGGGTCACTTATTTTTGTATACGCATTCCATAGGTAGTGTAAGAAAAATTGAATGGAATAGTACAAATGATGTGATTGCTTTTATCTGATTAAATTTGTTGTTTTCAAGTTCTAAATTACTTATCACAGTAACATTGCTAATACTATATGCCAATTTGACATTGCATTTGAGGTAAGAACATGTTCTATACTTTGTATTCTTTATTGTAACATTGAAGCCACAATTCCTTGCTGCAAATTATTTTAAGTTTGATGTCTTGATAGTTAACTATTACTTTATCTATTACTTTATCCATTTCTTGTTTGTGATAGAAAATGAAGTGACAATTTGATGAGGTGAGGATTTTTATTTTCACATAGGTAGTTTCCTCATATTAAAGGATAAAAAGGTACTTTAACAAGGCTTTTACTAAGCAAGAATGTAGGAATTTACAGGGTAAGTTCCTCAGACAGAACACCAAAAGGACACCGCTCACAAACAGATCACAGATAAATACACCAGTATTTTGACGTGGTTAAAACCCTCAGAGAGGGAAACAGTCCACGGCCTGCGCCAATGTGGCTACTACAAGCAATTTATTAATAAAAGAATGAAAATTTACATAATCTTATCTCATGCACAGTGAACCTACAAATGACCCTCCATGCGCTTTAAATAGAATTCATGGACCAATCGGGTGTCAAGCCACGGATCAAGTGTCGGTAATACCGAGGAGAGAATGAACCGTCGGATCACTACATATCATGACCGTTGGATTGTAAGTTACAAAATGTACAACGGTAAAGAAACACACTTTACCTAACTCTATACCTAACTCTATACTAGACCAAGTTGAACTTAACTATTTCCTATGTGTCGGAATATCCTAACATCCCCCCTTAAGAACAACTTGGGATAGGATGGAAGGATTTACAAATATGACACAATAGGAGAAGGAAGGAGGCACTAGAGCCTATCCCCCCTTAGTGACAACTTCCTGAACTCCAAGCATATATCGAAGTTTAGTGAACTTCGCCTCTGTGAGAGCCTTTGTGAAGATGTATGCAACCTGATCATAAGTTGAACAATATTGCACTTCAAGAACATGGTCATGAATGAGGTTTCTGATGAAGTGCATGTGTAGTTCAATGTGATTGCTGCGCTGATGCTGGACTGGATCTTTGCATAGCTGAATGGCACTTTGATTATCACACCAAAGTGTGGTTG